>PNEQ01105871.1:0-27852 GCA_003012365.1 Medauroidea extradentata
CTATGTTGCAAAGCATTAGGAAAAGTTTCGTCCATAGAGAAAGCACTGAAAGGCTTTGCAGTGTCTGGGATATCACCTTTTAATGAAGATATATTCAGTGACGAAGATTTTCTGCCTTCAAGAACAGCAGATATTTCAGAATCAGGCCTAGAGCTCGTGAATAGAGAAGAAGAGGAAGCAACGCCGCCCGAAACTGCAAGTACCCTCACTGATCCAATTGTAATGAGCCAGGACATAGACAGTAGACATAGGCCTAAACTCACAGAAACAGGGTCTGCTAGTAGCTCTAACTCTAAGAATGCTGTCGAAGATGACCATATGAGCATGCCAGGAACTAGTAGGCCTAGGAACGGACCTGCAGAGAATGATCTGAGTTCAAACACAACACTCAACATCAGCAGTTTTACTTCGGCATTACAAGCCCTGTCTCCAATACGAAAAAGGAAAGAAGACCTCGGTCCAGGCAAAAAGCTGACACGAAAGAGATCTGCACAAACCTCGACTGTTTTAACAAGTTCGCCACATAAAAACCTCCTTCGAGAAAAAGAGGATAGTAAACGGTATAAAAAACCTACTCATCATGTGTGTGACGTCAGAGGGAAAAGAAAAAAACGTGTTGGAAGACAGCAAAATCTGTATTCTGAACCCGAAGATACCTCTTGCATTTTCTGCAACGAAAAATTTAGTGAGCTGAAACAAGGTGACAACTGGGTAATGTGTGTGAAGTGCGAGCAGTGGGCATATGAAGCATGTGCTGGTGTGGAAGATGAGGACGGCAGTTTTGTGTGTGATTTATGCAGAGAATAAATTAGTGTGACATACTGAGTAAAACAATACCGAAATATGTTTCAGCAAAGTGAACATTATGATGTTTGGACTTGTGATAAAGGTTTATTTTCAATTTGTGGATTTTTACAAGTATAATTAGTCCTTTGTGGGGTACTGGTATATGTTTTGTGTGTCTTCAATTGTTAAAAATATAAAAATAATCACGATACGAGCTTATTGCAACTATTTCCGCAAAAATTAAAGTCTCAAAGGTATTTTTTTTGGTAAGGAAGAAAAATACGCCATGTGGTCCTCTACCTCACAGGGTGGGTTAAAGAGGACCATGCATCGAATTTGCTTTTTTGTATAAAATTAATTACAGATTATTGTTTAATCAATTTGGTATTCAGGGTAACGAATGTACTATAAATGTAGTTTTGTATGTACTAGAACGAATTATTTAGCACACTACACAACAGCACCACAAGCACGTATGTCTTAGGTGGTCCTCCATTCCCCGCTCTCCCCTACCTATGTTATAGTTCTCGTCGCAACATCAAACTAAAATTTTAGTTAGACTTTGCTGATTCCATAAAATGTAATTTTTCACAGACAGTAATTATATTTTTCAACATATTTCCCATATACGCCTAAGGCGGTTAAACATTTTTGGCCAAGAAATCATATGAGGTTTCAAAGTCGAAGTTACAAAATTCCGTAAGTTCAAAAAAAATAACGGAGAATTTCACACAATATTTATTTGGAAAACATGCGTTAAATGTCTTTGTAAATCACATTTTAAACTATATTTAATGTGTAATAAGTCTTGTCATCCTTTAAGTAACATTATTCAAAACACAGATGATTAATTAAATTTCAAAATACAAATTGTTTTCTTGCTGAACAATATGTCGAAGTGAATTACATAATTTAGCCTTTGTTTCTGTGCAGTGGAACACGGAAATATTATTTAGTGGGTTGGACTTAAAGACAGCTGATCTTTTGACACTTTATAATATTTTTTTGCCTAGCTATGTGATAAGTTCTCCACCACATAAAGTAAAATAATAACGGCGTATGTATATAATACTGAATGTTTATGCGTAGAACGGTAACATAACGATGGTGCAGATGCAAAACCTCGTATGTCAATTTTTGGCAGTATTTACATTTTTACACATTGTTCCTCGGCAATAACAAGAATGTCCAATAAATTAGTTTTTTTCTCAAAGCACATTTCATTGTATTAATGCAAACTAAAGGGCTATAAAATTCCTTCCACGCCAGTAAGATTTCATCTCCAGTTTATCCGCCCATCTGAGCTCTTTCCAATTGTGACATACGAGGTTTTGCATCATCACCATCGATAATATTTTCTAGATACTGCACAAGCATTTGTTGGTTAGAAGCACATTATTTATAAACACATAGACGCTTACACGATTTGTTTCTTTCTCTTTAACCCTGTCTCTAAGCTCGCTGTCAATTATAACCTTCTGCTATAATATATACATTAAAATCTGATTTTGAAATGTATTGTATTTTTGTATTATTTTAAAAGAGTCTCAGAACTGCCATTATTAGCACCGTTATCTATTAAATACCCTCGCGTTTGACACGATTGTCATGTTAAGCATTTATCATTATCTTGAAGCCTCATGAAATAATATCTGACTAGCTGTAAAAAATTTTCATACAACACTATTTCATGTCTAACTGAAGAAATAATTTTTTTTTCAAGAACTACTTAGGATACAAACTGTCAAAAATTTTATAACGCTGTTTATGTAGCATATCACGTTGACAAGATAAGCACTTCACAGACTGAATAATTCCTTCTGCAACTGCAATGTTTACTTTTGTTTGCCAGTTGCAAACAAATTATTTTTTGTTTGTTTACTTGTCTGTTTGTTTGTGTGTATTCTCTGGTTTTCTGTGACACATCATTAACTGCAATGGCGTATGTCCAAAATACTTCTTTCATTTGTGACTTGCCACCATTGCAAGAATCGTTCAAAAATAACAAGTTGAATAAATACCTTGTCCTCAGAGGCGAATAAGTATGCAGTAAGCAAGGTTTACTCAGCCGTAATAGACCGTACTTATGTATCTCGATCACACTAGTTGCCTTTTAAACACACCAAATTACAGCAATTGCGTTGTCGTTGTTAACAAGCCGTGGGCCGGATAAGATTCCCCATTTGGCAATATCACCGGAACTGTCCGTATTTTCTCGATGATAGAGTTTCTGGATAACCTTATCAGGCCACATCCTCATTTAACTCAAAATTACCCAGATTCTAAAGTACAACCAGTACTAAACATGAAATTCTGAAAAAGTTTATTTAATTGTTATGCCTTCCCGACGCTCACACTAAAATAACAGATGTTATAGTGTGTGCTTGCTTCAGCTATTTGCAATCTTAGTAAGGTAAAGATAACATTAGAACCGACTGATAAAGTTGTAGTGTAATTGATAGCTTTAGGAGTGTTATGCATCACAATTATACACTGCCAACTACATGTAAGTTCTCTGTTGAAGGAAACTATACATACACGCAGTTCAAATCACAGATTGACCTAAGTAGACTATCATAATAAGTAAGAAGTTATAGTTAAACTTGCGATGTAGAGAAAGGTCGTTTCTGCTCAACCTCATTTTAAACTGTTATAATATATTTTACAAGTATCTTTGTTTCTCTAACTTCAAAAACAGTTTTGTTTTTAGAACGAGACAATTTAGTGAAACAACTATCATAAAATAACATTGATAACCTCACATATACATCTGACTACATTAACAAACACGTAGACAATAGTTATTTAACTAGCAGTGCTGCACTCTATATACAACACAGATGTGCGGAAAGTTGCAGGCTTACCAAAAACACATGCAATCTCCTCAACTTTGTAACAAGTAAAAAAATGTTACTAAGTCTTTATAGTGATTACTAATGATTTTCAAATATACTTCCTTGTGATATTTATTTGTACGTAGTTACATCGCATACACATTTCCCACGTTTTTTAAATAACGAAAAGGAATGAACTGATGGGTACTAAAACTGCCCTAAACAACAATGTTTTAAGTATTAGAAACAGTGGTCTAGCTGTGCAACTAAACGTCTGTAAATAATTAAGCAGAAATATTATTTACTTTAATAGGGTCTCTGTGAACCATTTGCATCAAGACTATGAGATACGACATGACAGACCCAGCTATAGAGCAAAGCAAAGGTTCCTCAATCTTAATGAAACCACAAGCTGTGAATGATAAATCCTCGCCGCGTATCTGATCTCTTAGCAACTCCAGCTGCTCAGCTATATCCTCGCCTAGTTGAGGTTCAAGAAGTAAGTCCTGGATGATGTATCTAGTTGATGTGAGCTCGTCTCTAGTGGATTTACAAGACCACACTATAGCTACGACCTGGCTCGCATAAATTATAGCCAACAGTACTGCAGTTATCAACGGCAAGGCCATAGCATTAGGCCTAATAGTGTGAAGTAAATTCCTCGTATTTATTCCCCAAAAAAAGTAGCATACGATCATCAGAATCGTGTTTGTAACACGAAAAAATACTGATACTCCAAAAATATTGTCAACAAGACAAAATGTGTCGCACATTTTCTTGTATTGGGTCCTCATTTGAAAAAGTTCTGATTCCAAATAAGTTTGTATATGAACTGTCGTAGGTTCTCTATTTTTCGTTTGGAGTGTAGTAGTGTGCAACATACATAAATCGTTCCCATTACTACAAGAAACCGTGCTGAGTGCTTCACTGTTTATAGGAAAGTTATGGCGATCAAGCTGTGTGTGTTGTTCCTGTGATATCTCAAATTGGAGGAAATACGCATTTAGTAGCTTTAGTCTTTTTCGAATTTGAAGGACACAGTTTATACATTTTGCTGTTGTTGTAGGAATTATAAACTGTATCAAGAAGTAAGCGAACGTTCGCAGACACTCCATCCAGCTGGCAAAGTATAAACGATCCCAAATAATTGCAACGAAAATTGTAAGAATGTATAACAATATTTGTGTGACAAGAAACTTAAAACAAATTGACTTTTTTCTGTAGTTTTCATGTGGGATGTGCAACATAAAGCTGTCGACTTCCATCCACAAACGTATGATTTTCTGAACGGTCTTGCCCTTTATATTGTTTGTTAAAATATTTACTAAGCAGGTAACATAATTCACAACGTGTGCTGTAAAAACGAATACATTGTATATTTCAAAATCACTTATATGAATAAAGCGACGAGTGCTAAATATGTAAATTACTGTCGTCACTACAGCTATTAGGATGCTATAGACAGAAGCTGGGAGAGATCTTGTCAACTGTGCACTTGCTCCTGAGGAAACACTCCGCAATGTAACAGTGAAGACTTCAAGACCAAACATCTTGCTCAAAACACGTAGCATCTTAGAAGTGTAGAGAACATCTGCACTCAGTGAAACATCCATCACTGCTGCAACAAAAAAAGTATTGTTTCTTATATGTATGCGGTGACATGTCTACTGTATTTGCTAGATGTCACTGTATATTTGTGTGTGACCATGAAACTGCAATACATTGTATTTCTCGATAAAACGGTTATGCCGGAGACTGTGACTGCTAACATCATCGAGGATACAGCACTTTCCTTTTAAATTCAGCAAAACGTATAACTTGCAGTACGTAAAATAATAAGATGAAGGATAAGCAAATATTCAATTTTTCTAAACAGTGAATAAAATAAATATTAGGCTGCTGTACAATGCGGTATGGCAAGCGAATTATATTCACATCAGCCAATACTGCAGTTAGGAGGTAACACTCAGCTCAGCGGTTCTATTTTAGTTATGTATAATTTTCTACTGTATAGTTGTTAGTCCGAAAAGAAATTAACTTAATGTGAAAAAACAACTCATGTCTGAAGTGGCGAAATGTGACTTTCTATTAAATTTAAAGTTGCGAATTACAGCAGTTTCATACGCCATTCACAAAATGCCTATCATGTGTTTTCGCTGACTTTCAGAAATACTTGCAATGATCTTGTGATAAAGAAAGTCTATAGATTAAGCTAATTATCTTCCGAAAAGGTTTCTATTTAGATACTTTGGTTGTATAATTAGTTTTATAGGTTCCGCACGACTATGAAAAACTTAAATTTTTGATAAATGTATTTCATTTATTATATAAATACTGAAATATAAAAGTCGGCATATTTATACAAACACTTCAGGAAACGGTAAACATAAACATTTTGGCATTTCACGCGAAAATATTTCGTTTTATTCTATTTGAATTTGTACTCTCACTGCACACATTTTGTAATATATTTTCAGGTTTAGAGATTATATAAACTGTTCCTGACTATGTTATTGAAAAGAACTGTTACGAGACAGCGCCAGGGCTACTCCCTTTCTTGTCACACATGGGAGAGGCTGCCCTCCACCACTTCCCCGCCTGTTCTAATAAGAGGGCTATCCACGTTGTTAACACTTGTGATGATACTAAACTATTTAGAAACCTTGACTAGTGCACCATCGCATAAACTACGTCACTACGACAGATAACCATTCTGGAATACGTATTTCAAAATGTGTAAAGTCGACTCATATAATTCTAAATTGCCGACTTTCGGCGAAACATTACTGAATAATATTACGAGTGATAATAATTGTTTTTTTTTTTCACCTCACTCAACATAAGAAAATAATTCAATTCACAAATAAAATGAAGCACAGACAAAATTTAATATCATGCACAAAAAAAGTAGCATTTTGAATTGTATGGTGATGACTATATGTCACCGTTCTTTATTTTGAGGGGGAGGGGGCGAGGTTATTACGTTTATAACATTACAAAGCAGCCGATACATATCAAGTGTTACAAACTCGTAATTAGAAAAAAAAGGTGTCTCAACAACTTACCAAGTTTAATTTGTTTATTAAAACCAAAACAAAACAAAAAAAAAAATATTTGCAGAATAGTAACATTCAGTGTCACGAAAAATTATAGTAATAGTTATATAGCAATGCTAGAAAATATTCTTATAAATGTAAAAGTTTCTTGGCTTTTAAGATTTATTTCACCAATTCGCGTGTATATTTTACGATATTACCTCTTTCCTTAATCAATTATAATGAATAATTAGTTTGCATATCCTGATTTGATTTCTCCGATACTGAACACTGCATTTTGAAGCAAATGCTATCACTTTCAATAACATTAATAGTTCACACACAATATAACCAGAGCAACACACTTAGCATAACGTGGAATATAACATGACGATTAACTAATCGCCATAGCAACGGGCATACTTGCGATGTTGCCACGTCTTTTACAGTACCAGTCAAAAGTTTAAGACAACCATGTAAAATCATCAAACGGCTCATAGGACGTAAAGTTTTGCCACGATATCGATGCCAATTTTTCCGAATATTCCTACAGGTATAACAAAAGAATCCCCACAGATACAATTAGATGCTATGCTTAGTTTAGGAGTTATGAAGTTTTGAATATTTTCTGGCAACCACAAAATTACTACATTTTGTGACATAAAAATTTTGTATGGCCTATTCTATTGAAGTCTTACTTACATTCAATAGCTGGACTATCTGTCTATGAGTTTTTACACTTGCTCATGTTCGTGAAAATGAATGTTTGAAAAGATCACTGCGGTTTATGAATTTCAGCAAAACTACTTTCGGCAAAACGACTTGAGGCGAAAAGATTTGTTGTTACAGTGACACTGTGGATTATTTAATAAGGTACTTACATTTTCGGTGAAACGACTTTCGGGAAAACGACTTTAGAAAAATAATAGTTGTTTCTGTTTTTTCCCTGGTGGCGTGTATGGCACTAAACCACTCTGTTTGGTTCAAATTTTACTCATAGATGGCACAGCAAACTCCTTTCTCGAAATACTAGAGTTGTTAGTGTTGTGATGGTCACCGAATAGAGTGCTGAAACCACAATTCGGGAAAACGATTTTCGGGTAAATGGCGCGCTCCCATTGCCCCTGGGTGTGAGGTGATATGAGTCACTGAACCGACCGTGGCCTCAAGAAGACAGCGGAGAGAAGACGATGTAACAACGACAGGTAATATCAACGAGGCTACAACACAACTGCCAGAGAGAGGCCGTAATGTAGCGACGAGGATGGCGTGGCTACAGATCTATATTTGCATGTGACAAACATACGATAATGTCGAATTGGTCGGGTACATAGAGTTTATATGAAAGTTCGAGAACAAGAATATTACATTTTTACAGTCACTGATATATTTTGTACGCAGTAATTAATATACTAGTTTGTGAACTGTTGGAAAATGATTGTCATATGTTTTGTTGTGTATAGTTTTCATGTATTAATTTTTTTTAATTTTATTTCATTGCTTTACTTACTTTATCAAGACCATTATTCCGACCGAACCTGTGTTTAGCCATCAACGACTCGAGCAGAAAATAAAGAAACCTCACCGAAGCTACTCGAAGTCTTGGTTTTACTTCCTAACAACTAAAGAAATTTTAACTATAATTTAATGCTGGATAGAAATATTTATAACAAGAAACTTACGCAAACATACATCTTACTTTTACTTATGCGTATTTACTTTAATTTAACTGCTCGGTGCCGGATACAATAATATATTCCATCTTCATAATAAATATTATCGCATTCATTAAAACTATAAGTAAACCTACACAACTAATAAACGGTTAAGTTAGGGATTTGCCAAATACAGGATATTGTGTAAATAATATTGTATGTTTTAATTTGTAAAATATTTTTGATACTTACTTAAGAACCGCTTCTATTGGGAACTGTTTCAAGTGCGTCTCAGTCTAGTCGAGTATTCTGTCTGAATCATATTTCTGGATCTTTTCCCTTTTGTTACACCTACCTTCATTATTTCGTGCTATGTGTGTTTTATTGATTTCTTTTGCGAACTACTTCTACCTGGTGAGTCAATAGCCATTACTCATTTATACACACTTTCTTCCAATAAGAAAATATTTTTCATAATTTTCACCTTCTAATGAGACGCAGTTGATGTTTATTTTAGAACAGGTCGTTTATGCCTGTGAAAGTCGTAATTGCAGCACACTCTTTTTCCCTTCTGAAATCGTTTTATCGGCCACAACAATTGTAGGTAGGACATTTTGTTTATTCTTTATTGTTATTGACTACGTAATTTAATTTTGATTATTATGTTTTATTTGTTATTCTATCTCTGTCCGCGAAGCGAGCTAAGTAACGTACTTATGGACTACTACTCCTTCATATAGGCCTACAATAAATAAATTACCTTTATAAATTGTATTCTCGTGCTATATTCTAAAAAATTATTTATTCATTTTGATATATTTTAATAAGACGGCTTCACATTAACGTCTACTAATTGGTTTTATTTTCATAACCACATGTCCTCCCGTGCTAAGAATACATCAGAGGTTCAAAATAAAGTTATCTGTCCTGAAAATCATTTAAAAAATAAGATTACTTATTTATCATTTATAAAACATGAAAATAATGATTTACTATAAAATTATGTTTACGCATTACCAAAATATTTTACATTTACAAGCCGTTAGCTTGTATTCATTTTACGATCATTTCTATCACCCGTTTGAAACATACTTTCAATTAATTTTAATTATATTCACGTTACATGATAATATATGGGGTTGAGGAATAAACAAAAGTTCGAAGGATTTAGAAACTCTCTTGTTATTATTATAAACAACTCATATTTAAAAGCATAATGCCAAAGTGTGACACGTAAGAGTAACTTCAAGTGACCTAATATTGGATAGCACTACCTGAACTCACATTTACTGCATTGTACCTGCGACAGTACAAACAGTTAGTGACAAATAACAGCGTATTAGTACGCAGGTGTTCAGTTAAGACTCTTACTGAAAACCCTGAAGTAAAATTATAGGCATTCTTAAACATTGAATGGATTGTTACAAAGGTAGTTCAACTAGTTCGAGCTATATAGACAGTTTATAGGGGGAAATAACATTTTTTACGTTAGAATTTCTAAAAAAAACCCTTCTCAGTGTTTCCATATGCCCTGAGCGTAAACGCATGCAAATTACATTTATTTATAGGTCCCGTTATTCGGCTGGGTGTTAATATTTCAGCCGATAATTTTAGCCCTCTTACCGAAGAAAAAAGTATGCTTACGAGATCACCTTTCTATTTGTCTCTCTGGGTGTGGCTGTATGTGTATGTCTTCACGTGTGTGTGTCTGAATTTATGTGTTCACCCACCCTAACAACTTTTGAACCAGTGGTCCGAATTCCATCAAACTTTGTACTCGTATAGTACTCTGTTTTCTGACTTATGTTTAATATATTTCGTTTACATCCTATTCGTATTTACAAAATGGCGACATTTTAAACATATTTCGAAGAAACTACATGTCTAAGGAACCGTAATTCCGAACTTCATCAAATTTGGTACACACATACAAAGCTGCTAATTTTTGTGTAATTAGTTCATCCTGTGTATTTATTTAAGAAGTGGCTGCTGTTTTATATATGCATAGTAAAACATATCTTAGGAAATATATATATATTTCACAATTTATCCAGACCTGGTACACTTTTATACTACCTGCATAGCTGACCTGACTCTTTTGTATTTCGTTCATATATGTTCATATTTTCAAAATGGTGGTCATTTTGATGCTACGTTTAGCGTAGTAAAACGCCTCTTAGGAAATATTTGCCAGAATTTCACCAAACTTAGTACACATTTACTACACACAAAGCTAACTTGGGAGTCTAGAAGACAATATTATAGGTTACTTGGTGTAATCTCCTCCTATGCTTGTGTGCTACATACTAAACCTCCTGTAGTTGTTTTATTATTTTCTTCCTATAAGTGCAATGGTGTGTAGCAAAGTCGTATGATAGCCCAACACATTAAAGAGTCTGCAAGGCTATGTTAGAGGTTGCTTTCTTTGATGGTGTGGTATTGTCATTTACTTTAGATCCATGTAACATATATTTAGTAGTCATTTAATATATTGTTTTCATTTTTTAAGACCAATTAATCGAAATAAATTTCATAACTAGCACTGCTAAACACATAATCTAGTTGACAGGATTATAGGTTACTTAAGCGGCAGTTAAGTCATCATTTTGTCTCTCTGTCTGGTAATATCTCTTATGCAGTTGTTTTATCATTGTTCTCTTAGCTACCACTCTCAGTAAGAGACAAATGTAAGCACAGCTGTATATAGTCCTGAAAACCTGACCAGAGGTTACATACCTGTCGGTGTTGTCTGCTCCTCTGCTAGTGTGTCAGATCAAATCTCTTCTAAAGAAGTTTTATTAATTGTTTCCTACTTTAACAGCTTTCATTACAAACGAAAGACGTATGTTAGCAGAGCACAATATAGAGTTTAAAAGACTTAACCAGAGGCTACATTGGGGCCGTGGTGGTCGAGGGGTCAGACCGCTCGCCTCCCACCAAGGTGATCCGAGTCCGATTCCCGGCGGGGGTCGGTCCCCGGATTTTCGTATGTGGGAATCGTGCCGGATGGGCGGGTTTTCTCGGAGATCTCCCGTTTCCCACACACCCTTTTATTCCGGCGCTGCTCCATACTCACCTCATGTCACCTCTCACCAGCGCTGAAGACCTCGATGTTAAGCGCTGACCAAATCTCTCACTCACCCCAGAGGTTACATACGTGACAGGGTAGTTTTCTCAGTTGCTTGTATGCCGTATAATATATATTCTCTACTTGTTTTATTTATTGCTTCCTTTATTTAAGAGTAATTATGTGTAACAAACGTTATAAATACACTGATTATTATATTATACTAAACAGGAATACAGGTTTCTTACATTGCTTTATAGTCGTTATCTTCCATAGATGTTAATTTTTTTCTACCATTAAGAACGGAAATTGTAGATATTATTTCGAATTATTTTCTGAGAGAAAACGGTGAAAGACACGGTGGTGCATTATCAGCAATCAAAAAAACATATATTTTACATTCCTATGCCTGCATATACATAATATGCTACCATAAAGTTATGCTGGCATATATCTATGGAAACATGTCGCTAATAAATAATGTACCTTCGGTAATATATGCCTATATTACCTTAGCTATATGTGAGCATATTCCTATGACAATATACATAGTGGTATAGTTGTGTTTTGTGATTCAACGATTTTGTGGAGAGAAAATAAAATTCCTCATTTTTTTCAGATGTGAGGTCAAAGGTCAAGGACAATGTCAAATTAAAGAGGGTAGATGTGACATCATCTAAGATGGCTGTCAGTCATGTTATACGACGAAAACGAAGTCCTACCAGAGCCTTTGCCCATGTAGTCTTCCTCCCCCCTTCCACCCATCCACCCTCACCACCACCTCACAGTTCTTCTCCAAGCTGGCTGCAACAGCTTCGTCAACATCAGCAGCAATACAAACTGGAATATTTCTCGTCTTAAAAGGTCTCTGGTCTTCTTTCTCCTCATGTGGCTCCGGCTTCTTGCCAAACAATCATTCAAGCCATATATTAAATTTTGTAGGACCGCATGAATTGGTCTTATATGTTTGTTAACATGTACCAGCACGTCTACAGCAGTATGAAGGCATACTCGAATGTGCTCCATGACTAAAGTGTTTCATATATGTGTTATAGTAACCTAAAATACACCTATCATCTGTGTAATATGTTGTATGGCAGGTCGCAAGGCAAATAATCCAATAAAGAAAAATGCTATCTTACACTACTAAAGGCTTGACTTGACATATTTGTCTTCCGAACGAATGATTCTCATGCTGTATGATGACTAGCCTTGTTGTGTTATGTTTATAGACTCTTCTACCTGCTGTTAACAGCAACAGCTGCATTGCTGGCAAGTTTAAAGTCGATGCTTGAGATGAGTGGCATGGGTTTCATCGAAGTAATTATCATATTGTGTTGGCTATAATAGTCACAATTGTAACATCTGTGATTAGTTTTCACATGCGAAGATAATGTGAAAGTGAATGCTAACACGTGTAAAGGAAAGGTTTCTCGCTCATTGGGGAGGAACTGCAGGTACTGAGACAAGCTGTTTACTACAGCCTGTGGTCTTTACATGTGTGTAGAAAGTAGTTGTGTTTTCGGCATTGCTTACGAGACTTATCTGGTTTAATTTTTGTTGTTTATATGTTACTTCAGTATTGTAATTGAGACAGTGAGGATGTATGACTAATGTTAGTTTTGGATAACATGGAGGGTCGTGAGTAGTTTTTTTAATGCTGACATAATTTTAGACTCCATGGTTGGTGCTGTGTATACACATGCTTAGATGGGATACTGTATTGGTAGGATGATTGCAATATACGACAGAATATGTGCTAGTGGTTATGGCCTTTGGTACTTGTCTGTGTGGTTGATTCGCGCTCGGAATGGTTCAAATGGGTGATGTTGGCTGCCTTCCCACAAGAATTATTTTTACAGCTTGCATGATAGTATAGACTGGGTGTGTCTTTTGAATGTTTTGAAATTAATGTTAATAGTATGGTAGTTGATGTGATAAGCGTGGTCTCGGTGACAGATTCGTACATAGTGTTAGCAGGTGACTGTGGAACTGGTGGCTTCCTCAGCCAGTTATGTATGACTCGTGCATTGGAGTGACTACCTATCCGTCTTGCAGTCTATTACGATTTTCAGTATATAGGCTGATGAGCTGGCTGTGATATGTATGACGAGTAGAATCGTACTGTCTACCCTGTTTGAAATGTGTTCATTGATACATACATATTTTTTATGTAGCCTCAACACATTTACTGTGGTATTAGAAGAGCTACATGGGGAAACTGTGGCGAGAATCGAAAAGAGCCTGTAGGAACCTGATAGGATCCCGCTCAGGTGGATCTTAAAAATCTAGTGCCTCTAGGAATCGGTTGATTGTGTGTGTTAGATCATAGTGTCTAATATTTTCCAACTGGGTGTAGAAAGTGACAGAGAATGAGTCGTCACAAGCATATATCTCAATTATGGTGATAAAATAGTTATGCTAATTTTTTAATACTTTCAAGATAAAGGTCCGTCATAAGATCCTCATATGTGTTTCTGCAAAAGAACCCACATTCAGTCATTTTAAGCCTTGATGCCAAAACATAAAACAACCACTAATCTACTCATAGTGACATGAAGACCAGTATCGTGGAAAAATTTAATTGTACCGTATAGGTTGAAAAGTGTGTCAAAAATATTCAGCACAGGAAAGCTACAAGTTGGAGGATATATTACTCAAGCTTGCGTGAAAATAAAATCACAAAGTACATCGGGGCACGAACATTAAGCCTGTGGATGACAAGGGCAGCACTTTACAACAAACAGTTTATAAAAATGAGAAGGAACTAGGCCTGCACAAACCTAAAGTAACAGTTAGATACTATGTCTGAACGGTGTGAATCAAGGAACCAATTACTAAAGACTAGCCCATCAAACTTGATGACTGAAATATTTAAAGTGGTCAAGTTTCATCACTACGGACCCAGGGCTTACTACATTGACGGCATGGAAGGCAAGGATAGTCAAGGAGGTTTCTGCAGTGAAGAAATTCAAGTTACCAAGTATCCAAACACGTATTTAATCGAGAAGGTTTTGAAGAGTAAAGAAAATAAATTATTAGTGTGTTGGCTTGGGTTCGATGTAAGACATTACAGTTGGATTTGCAAAACGATCATTATATTAGTTAATGTAAAGTGCTCTTACTTATTTATAAAGGAATTAATAAATATATTTTAACTGAATTTTATTACAATTATTAATAAGAAATTGTCTTTTATTGGGAATGGTAGGTCTGTGATGACTGTGCACACTAACTTTGAACATGTTATGGCATGTAACTATATTAGTCATCGTGCCTGCAGGTTGCTTGACTGCCCCTGGTGTCTGATGAGCTGGGACATTAAGCTCGAATATGGGAAACTCTCGCACTTCGCTGCGACCCTGGAGCACATGTTCACCCCCTACCCTCCGGGTAGTGGCTCGCTCACATGTGGAGGCCTGCACGTCACTAGGATGACTTGATGGTACCGGTGGTCGGCCCTGAGGTGCTGACACAGATTTATGACCACTTGAAGGGAGGAGGGTGGGCTTGCAACACACTAGCTGGAGGGTAGGGGATGCATACTGGGAGACTAGCAAGGAGTAGTCTCTCATGGGCTATTTGGGGCTTCGGTTTGTAGTAGGAGGTTGAGTGTAATACATGTGTGTGACAGCAACAGTGACTAAATGCTCGACGAACTGTACAATAGTATCATTGCAAGGACTTCTCAAGATACAGCCTCATCACTACCACTACCATCGACACTACTGCTGAATCGTCTGCATCAGCACACCTGTGAAGATGAGTATGAGGTAACGGTGGTTGGATTTATTGAGTCAGCTAAGTGACCTGCTGTCTTCTCCAGGATTCCCTACAAAAAGGCCAGCAATAGAGCATCCTGTGATCGCCGTGGCACATTTAGTGCGTGTGGTGGAAGAAAGGAGGACGACGGTGACGAGGAGGAGGCAGTCTTCCCTGATGGATAAAGTGAGAGAGAGGAGTAGGAGGACAATGGTGATGAGGAGGAGGAGATTGTTAATTCACCATGCCTATTTCAGAATGACTCCAATGTCAAAGAAAGGGATTGGTCCCCATTTGGATATATGGAGGATCCTCGACACAGCAAAGTTACATACCCTTCATTCTCTTGAACAGCCAGATGAGAGAAGTCGTGCCCAGCGAACTATATTACAGAATCATGGCTGGAGCCTCAGCTTGTCAAATATAGTCGGTTTCACCACCACTACTTATAATTCGCATTTAAATGTGCTTCTCAAGTCTAGCCTCTGAGAAGGGGGAACATGTGTGTAAGTGTGAGCATGTATAAACTGAAGATACAGATGTGTATGCAGTTGTAGGGCTGACGTGTAGCTATGTGTGGAGCTACATACATATGGTGAAATGTTTACAGGGGTGTAGAATTTTGTGAAGAGGGTGAGGGACATTCCCAATGCCTTCAGTTTATGTGCTTCTGGTGGTTGGAAGTTATGGTAATGGGAAGAAGATGGTGGTGTCTGCAGTACAAATATCCGGCTGTGCCATTGGCTTGCGCTGCAATGTGTGGAGTGCACGATGCTTGTGCCGTACCTGTGGTGCTAAGTGTGATGTCTGCAGTACTATGTGCGGTGACACATGCGGTGCCTGCGGTGCTATGTGCGGTGCCTGTAGTGCTATGTGAGGTGTCTGCGGTGCTATGTGTGGTGTCTGTGGTGCTATGTGTGGTGTCTGTGGTGCTATGTACTATTCTTACGGTGCATAGGGTGAAGTTCTTCTGCAGGTTTTACATTGCTTGTATTTTAAGTGTTTGTGTCTGTAGTTCATTTTGTGGTTAATGAGTTTCTTTTGATTATAATAGCGTATTGTTTTGAAATGATATTTTTTTTATGTATGGCTTGTGCTTCATGGCAAAATTTTTGTCTGAGATATGAAATGCTTTAGGGGTTTCATTAGTGTTTGTAAGTTTTGTTTTTGTGATGGATGATATGTATGTAGTTTGGTTGTATCTTTATTTGCTTTTACTCTTTGTCGTTGTGTTCTTAAGGTAAATATAATGGGTGGTGTGTATGTTTAAACTAGGAGCACTGATGTGATGAATAAAATGATGGTATATATAGTTTCTTAAGTGGTAGGAAGTAGTTAGCTCAGTTGTTAGATGCCAATTTGTTGGTCTCTTTATGTAGACTATAGCTTTAGAAGTTGACTGCTGCCCTGCTCTTGTGGATATTGAAAGGTATCCTACCTCCTTGAACTGTCTGGCAAGATTTCGGAAATGAAAGTACAATAGATGGGTTGGATGGTATGTTTCCTGATATTGAAGGTTTGAAGTATATGGTTCCTAGGTATCGGTTGGTGTATACTTGAAATATGGTAGTGTAATATGGCCAAATGTTCCTAAATTTATAGTTAATGTCAGGATCGCTTATGGATTCTGAGGTACGTAAAGACATGTTAAGGTGAAACTGATCAAAGACGCTGAACTGTGGTATCAATTCTGTCAGATATATGATACATTGAGTGGCATGGTGGTTTGACAATGTATGTGTGTAAATGAATTTAAATTTACTAAAACAAATTAAAATATAGAGCTGGCATAGTGAAATTTTATGTAGAAAAATGGGAACATTGATAATTAACTTCGTACGGTTTGTTAAGTGTTTAACATGGTTTGGGGGTGGATTACATCATGTCAAATCAAGTCATGCTGTGATGGTTTGTCTCAGGTAATGGTAGGCTGGAACTGATTTGTTCAATTCGGGTCCTGTGACTTGAAAGTTTATATAAAATAAGCGGAAGCAAAGAATACTTTAGTCATAGTATAAAAATAATGTAAATCCTGCTACGCAGGGTATGAAAACTATATAAGTCGTTGTAAAAGTCTGATGTAAGTGGACTGGAGATAAATATTATTTTTAGTTCAATGTACGATAGCTAAAATTTGTAAGGCACACATGAGTAATATTAAGGTGAAATAGTTCCAACACAACAAAACTAATGAAAAATGAAATATGGTGGCACTCAAGGGGGTTGGAGCACACAGAATTTGTGGATGGATGGTGTGAGGTATGCAGATAGGATGGAACTATGTGTGGAGAATATGGAGATGTGAGGAGAGTGAGGAGGAGCATGCGAAGAGTGTGTGGAGTCATGCTCAGTAAAAGTAATTGGGGGCTGAGATATGTGATGAGAAAGCATAGTTGTGTGAGGAGTTCGCATAGTTGTGTGAGGAGCTGATTGAGGAGCGTGAGGTGAATGCATAGTTGTGTGAGAAGAAGGTTGCAGAGAGTGCACGCATAGTTGTGTGGGTCATACATAGGTTCTGATCTCGATCTATGTAAGAAAAGGGAAGATGGGAGACTTCCAGAATATGTTTACTGGAATGATGTTAACGAAATCGTAGACAGATTGCGTCTACTAATTGCCTCTCAGCAGACTGGAAATAATTGTCATGCAAGTGACATATCCGGTATCATCGAAGAATTATGTATAGATGGCTACATTGAATGAGGCGCCAAAAGACTGCTAGCGAGCATCACAAGCCTGCAAGGTGAAACTGGTCTCGAAGTATAGTGTGGATGTTTGCTTTGAAGGACTTGTATCAAGCGGACTCGGTTGAAATTATTTCTTATGCTCGCAGGTTTAAAGTTTACAAGTACATTATGGCTGTTCTTGACTGCTACATTAAATTATTCGACGACTGTGACCATAAAAACTAAGAAAGGTGCGGTAGTAACAAATTCGATGAACAATGTTATGCAAGATAGAGGTCCATGCAAGAATTTATTTACTGACCTCTGCAAAGAATTCTACATTCAGTCATTTTAAGCACTAATGTCAAAACATAAAATACCTAGTGATCTTAATGCTAGTATCGTGAACACTTTAATCGTACACTGACGAATGACATTTGGGAAAAGTTTTCAACATGAGGAAGCTACAAGTTGATGGATATATTACCCGAGTTTGTGTCAATATATAATAATAAAGTACATAGGACCACGAACATGAAGCCTGTGGATGTCAAAGGCAACTCTTTACTGCACACTGTTTATAAAAATGAGAAGAAACTGGACCTGCACATGCATAAAGTGAAGGTTGGAGACTATGTAAGGATATCGCGAGTGAAGGGGACATTTACTAAAGGCTACACACCAAACTGGAGCACTGAAATATTTAAAGTGGTCAAGTTTCGTCACTGCGAACCAAGGACCTACTACCTAGAAGATGTGGAAGGCACGGCTTTTCGAGGGGGCGTCTATGGTGAAGAAATTCAAGTTACCAAGTATCCAAACACGTATTTGGTCGAGAAGGTATTGAAGAAGAAAGGAAATAAGGTTCTTGTGCGATGGTTGGGTTTCGATGCATGCCACAATAGTTGGAATTGCCAGTCGGGCATTATGTGTAAATATAGTGAATTAAGTATGAAAAAATAAATTAATATAATTGTTTGAAACTAAATTTCTGTGTTATTATTTATTAGCAAATGTTCTTTTACAGGCAATGGTATAAAACTGATACTGGGGTGCCTGGAAGGCAGTCTGTGATGACTGCGCACATGTACTCTGAGCGTGTTGAAACTCGAGGCGATGAGCTTGTCGGCAGTATGCCGTGCAGTTTCATCATCTCGTCCTCGCAATGCGCTGGACTGTTCACTGCGCGGTCGCAGACCCTGTTGTGTCATGCTCCGCGAGCATGTAGAGACCCGTCCGATGTGCGAAGAGAGGATGCGTACATGGAGTCTGGCCGGTGTTTACACCTCTGCCAGTTCATATTGCCTTGTCGAGTTAGCAGGAAATGTTCCGTGTTCTGCTAGAGGAAGACGTCGAAGCATTTGATAATATAATTCAACTTTTAAGGAGGCATATACTCCAGCACCACCACTCAATCGTATTATGCGCGTCCGAAGCAGGTCGTCAGTTCGTAAATCAGCTACACCAGTGCATCCATCTGTACCACTGCTGTGGAGCGAAGAAGAGGACAATGCTGCAGGGCTACCATGATGGATGTCTCCATAGTTGAGGTTCTGCCCCTTCAGGATGAAGACAATGAATACGATCTGTGTTCAACAATGGGCTCATCCATCGTACGAACCAGGGACCTGGACGAAGTGTACAGCGATAGTGAACAGGAATAGCAAGAGGAAGATGAGGATGCTTGGGAGGAAGTGCGGCGAGAGCCCCGTGTGCTGTGAGCCCAGGTTCGGGACCAGCATGAGTAAATCCTGGAGCTGCAGCACCAGCTACAGGTTCAGCATGTCATGGTGGAGATCCTCCACACCGCCACCGCTCGCTTCCAGGGTTAAACTCTTCTCCTCCAGACATTGGTGGTGTGAGGATCTGCCTAGTCGTCTCAAGAATGATAGTGTACTGTGTATATAGTGTATAGTGTATATAGTGTTTTATTATTTATATGTATTATTTTTTTAACTTAACATTGCGAGAGTTGAGAGACATTATTCGTCTGTCATAACTTTTCTTAAAGAGCATCAGATGCATAAGTTCTTGTACACTAAATCAGTATTTACATGCCGCACTTTTATATTATAATTAATTACTATATAAGGTTTTAAAATATGAAATGTTGAGAATAAATATCATGATATCGGTGATACAGCTCTGTGTATAATACTTGTCAAGACTTTTCAATCAAGTTGCCTGGAGGTAAGCATAAAAAAATAATAGTACTGATAGGGGCGAGAGTCCTTTCTATGTTACATTCCATGTCGTCCTTAAACACTGCTTGGTGGAGACGAATCAAGTGAGTAAATAGGAAACAAAGATGGCTGCCGACTACGACATCCCCTACTAAGGTGATGTACATTGGGAAACAGGAAGAGGTCGGTGGGTGTGATGTTAAGGGAGGGAGGAGGAGGAATGGGACATGATGGTTGTAGCTGGGGAACTGATGAATGAGAGAGCAGGAGGAAAGTATGAGTGGAATGAGAGAGCAGGAAAAATTACGAGTGGAATGAGAGAGCAGGAGGAAAGTATGATTGGAATGAGAGAGCAGGAGGAATAGGAGATTTGAGTTATAGCTGGAGAGCTGATGAATGAGAGAGCAGGAGGAATGTATGAGTGGAATTAAAGAGCGGGAGAAAATTATACTTAAATATGGTGGCCTCCAGAACATGTAAACAAATGACTGTTGAAATTACGTGCGGGTGAGGGAATTCATTCCAAGATAGCGGATGGATCCAAAATTATTTTTAGAAATTTTTTACTTTTGGGAAATTTTGGAAAATGTTGAAAGTGATGTAATCCAAGATGGCTACCAGAAACAAGATGGTGGCCGGAAACAAAATGGCGGCAGGAAACAAGATGGCGGTGCTGATGTCATCCAATATGGCGGACGTGGCACCGAGACACCGAAGCCACCAGCCACTTGTCCTCGGAGCCCCATAACTCATCTACTATTATGTGACAGCAGATATGGAATGACACCTTGGCAGCTGACGCCATATGATGAGGTAAGAAATGATCGAGATCGCCGTTTCAGTGTGATTCATTCGCAATAAAGGGTTCTTATTGAGCGAGTTTTTGGTCAAATTAAGCGTCGTTTTCCTATCTTAGCCTATACAGTATGAATAGCACTTGAAAGAGGTCCGAAATTAGTAACTAGCTGTGATGTACTACATAATGAAGCAAAACGTTTTAATGATTGCTGGGACTTTGAAGACCCTTGTGAAAATAATGATGACAACAATAACTGTTTTGCTGAAGTTACCAACCACAGTTAAATTCGACATCGCCGTCGTAGACAACAAAAACAAAATCGCGTTATAATCTTATTATATGTAAGAAAAATACTTTTTCAACATGTATAATATAAATGTAATTAGTTTTTGTTATGTAACATTACTGATAAGTAATACTGCTATTGCTCTTGTGGTAAACTGTTTCATTTTATAACAAGGTATTATTTTAAGACACCTTCATCTTCCATTACAACAGCAGTTTGTTCTTGTTCTTTGAAATTCTTCTCTTCCATTTCCTTCATCAGAATTTCTTCTCGCTTCGTTTTCAATCTCGTTAGCTGTATTTGTTCTATCAGCAAGAAACGCTGCAGCTGTCCAGTTGCTAGCCTATCTGTTTATTTGTTTCTTCGGTTTCAGCTTATAACTTAAATGTTGTCGTTCTCTTCTTTTCTTCGTGACTAGAAAAATGTTCAGGGTTCTCTGTAGGTTCGTATGTTACCACTGTGTCTCGAACCTCACTGGTAATCTCAGGCTGTATGGTCTCTTGTACAGTGCTAGGCCCGAGCCCACTTGATGAAAGACCGCAGTTTTTTAGTCCACCACATCTGGTGTTTTACAAAAAGTGGATTTTCGTTTACTTCCAGAATTCGTAGAAAGTCTTTTTCCCATGATACATGTTTTATGGGCTTGTTACCAGTTACGTTTACGTCACTTTTTTTCGTGACAACAGTTTTCTTGTTACTTAACAGTTTTTTAACTGAGGTTCTGTAATTCCTTTTAACGTCTTGCTTGCAAAATCTTTAACCACATACATCCAAGCATGTTCTATCTCAGCAACGATTTTCGGCTGCATATACTTGTTCAATACAACAGTAATATCTTTCAACATAGCTACAACCACAGCTCTACTGTCTACCTATGAAACCTTCAAGAGATTCAGCCATAACGAAGGTAAGATTACTTCACGTAATTACCATCAAATGAAAAACATGGACAATTGTCAACAAATTTGCCGCGAACGAGTAAGTACTTGCAACATCTGAAGCGAATACTTGTTTCACGAGTATATACTCGCAAGTATTTAACTCGTATCGGGAAATATACGGTAGCAAGTAAAGTCTTGATTTTATTCACATCTATTTTCTAGTGGCATAAATGCTTGTTTGCGATTACATGCGCGTATTTACTTGTTTTTATTCTCTCGGTCCAATATAGAGACTAGATGACAGAACCAGAGATTACATGTAAGTGTTGTCTTCTCATTTGCTTTTATACCATACATTTCTTTGGTAGTTGTGTTATTGGACTTCGTCTTCTTTTCAGAGCTATTATAAACAACTACAGATCTATGTCAGTACAGCACAATATAAAATATAGAAGACTGGACTAGAGTTTACATAAGGGATGGAGGAGTAAGTTTTCTCCAATGACTGTGTGCCAAATAATATACCTTCTGTAGTTGATCAAGAGTACTTTGTACCGGTTTCAGATCTCCGTGTTTGACGCGCGGGAATAGCGGAGTGATAAGAGCCATAGTACCACGCTCGATGATAGGAACATGGTCTCTATTCCCAGCTCTAAACATGGCGTGCAATGTTTTCATAGAACTCGTTTTTCTACGGGACTTCAAGCGGTGACCTTGTAATTTTATTTTTGCATAGTATGAAGTAATCACCAATGCACGCGCCTCAGTTTGCAATTCACGGATTCAGGTCGTATTTTCAGAGTTACTGCAGTATAAAAAAGCCGTTTTCAGCCATTTCCAGAGGCCCGAAATTCATGTTACTAACAAGTTCACTGAATTTTCAAAAAGTGGCATACGAAGTTTCAAGTGGGTGTTCTTTTCATACAACAATAAGAATACGTTCGGCCGTTTCGCGTAAAAAAGTATTCGCGTGACACGTCACTACACCCTCCAATGGCTAAGTCTACAGTCCTCTCAATTATTTTCTTTCTTTAAGAGCTATCATCAGCACCGAAAGACATACTTAAGAACAGCACAATATAGAGTCTATATGATATATTCTTGTTTTTGACTCCAGTGACTTTGTTATCAGAGGGTTTGAGACTTCGCTGTCAGCGTAGTCTTTTCCTTTGCATATGTGCCAAATAATATGTATTCTCTGTAGTTGATTTATTTCTTTCTCAGGAGTAAACTCTTGATATATTTCAATACACCTCCAAATCAAAAAATTTGCACTCTTATGTGCAATTGCGTTTCCATGCAGATTGAGCGTACGTTCTCAGTGAAATGTGTGAGAATGGCCTATCGTGTTCGCACGTTAAATATCACATCATAGATTTATTTACTGTGTAAGCACAATTAATTATAAAACTAGTAAGTTAATCGCTCATTTGTTAGCTATTAAGCTTACAAATTGCCAGAATACATTATTTGTACCATGTTAAGCGAAAAAAATTTTCACTCAGACAGTTGGTGTTTCGAACAGTCGGTCATTGGAACAGTTGGTCATTTGAACAGTTGGACACTCAAACAGTTGGTCGTCTCCCTCTCCTAACTTGGTAGCGATTTTGTGGAAAGATTCCAGTGGGTACATATTTCATTATTTTCTGCAGTAGCACAACTTACTCCTAAACAGGAACGGTTGTGAATAAAATGAAACAAATACTCATGATTTTTTAATTCCTTTCCAGACATGTCTTGCGAGAATAAATCCCGTTGGGCTGTCCATCCATCGGGAAAATTTCAGGATTTTTAACACGTGAAAATTAACAGATGTACAGAAATGGGAAAGGTTGCTTTCCAGACTGTTTTCAAATTCACTTTGTCAGAAAAACCCTGACGGGCTGCCCTGCCAACGGGCAAACTTTCAGATCAGCGACACTCAGCCCATCTTCTAAGAGTTACGGAACTACGCACTGTAGGAAATGGAGGTTTGTTGTAATTTTCCACCTTAGAGAGTTTTTATGAGTATGAAGATCCTCGCCTGGAGGACGCGATAACGACGACCGCAGTGCAATCAGGTCGGTGGTTGCACAAGACAAGGACTTCAGCGAGTCTCCCCACCTTCACTGAAGTGTAGCAATATAACGAAATGTATTGGAGGAATAGAGGTCTGTCTTCAACATCCTCACATCCGTCACCAGATCGACAGGATAGTCCTGGGTCGAGATCCAAGACGTGACGCCGTTCGTCTTTAACAAAATCTTCCGGCATCAGTCTCCGGCATCATGCAAACGGCGAGGTCTAAAATTTACAAAGGGTTACCCATCACAGAACATGACATAAACTTAATTACCTAAACAACTGCTCTCCTCCTCACTAAATTATGTGGTACAGCTGTAATCTAAGCTTTATTTAGAATATACTTAATTTAACCATATTCCTCACACGAAACGTTATCAACTTTACTAGTTTCAGTATGATTTGCCTACCTCTGACTACAGCCACCTCACCACCCGAAGCTCTTGTGTAAAACAGAATAAATAACGGTTATATAACAGAGTGAAGACATTGTAACTGGTATGTTCTGGATAATCGTGGTTCTTTTAGAAAACTACATGCCTTATTGATGTCTTTATTGGTAGAGGCCGGGGTCATGTGTTAAAGTAAGCGAAAAATGTTGTTTAGATTAGCAATCTAAGACATAATAAGTACCTGAAAAAGTAACTTACGTTCATTGTGCGTACGTGTGTGACAAGTCCAACAGATAATCCCAAAACTCAAATTTATTTTAATTCAATATTTAGATTGAGGCGACATTATGTTGGTTCGGTAATGTTGTTTTCTTCTATTCTGTTTCAATTTCGCTAATTTTTACTTTCTATATTGCTTACTTAGCATTCCCCAGACACATGTAGAGAAAAACAACAATTATAATTTTAATTTTTAGTTATTATTCCTTACTTCCAAGGAATAATTTAATGTGTTAGGGGTGTATTTAAATATTAAATTTAAGTAATAGTAGAATTTTGCTAACCCTCCAGGCTTCTGCAATGTTGTAAAATAAAAATAAAAAAATGTAACTGAAACACTTGTATGAATTGTCTAAGAAAATTAAAAAATAAGTGGTCAACGTCTTACTTAGCCCGTGTAGCACACTCAACTAAGCATCGTGATAGGGTGGTACACTAATAACGGCAATTTCTCTCTGGTGCATCGACCAATCAAAATATGTAGAAACATAACAAACATTCCATAGTATGTCTCTTATAACCGTACACTTTATCGAAGGTCGTTACTTTTAAAAACATAGTAATGTTCATCAAAAACAGCTGGGAAACATCCCAATAAAACTAGCATTCAATAAAAAACAAGTATTGTAATTGGTCCACCAGTTTGGGACATATGAAGCCACGTACAAACTCACTCATAAACAACACACATATATACAGGCTGAGTCAGGATGGAGTGTGTTAATTTCGTGTGATGATAGATCACAAATAACATATCGAAAATGTGGTTTAAATGTGTCCCTTAAGTGAAAATTGTGGGAGTAATGCTACCCTTAAAATACATTTTCGAATAACAATTTTATTTATATCTCAAAATCTACTACATATTAAACAACGACGCTCTGAGCACTGTAACCACAATGACTGTTCTTCATTCTCAGAAATTTAGTTTGTTAATATCGCCGGCCCATCATTGTTCAAATTGAGGACGAGGTCTTGTTTTGGCTTGTAACTCTGCGACACGTCATTGTTATTCATGATTTACTACAGAATACTGACCAGATGCAAAAGTGTAATAAAAAAGGTAGTCTTGTCTGAAGGAGCTAGGCTGAACCATTTTCGAGAAAACAGAACGTAACATTTTTGCCATTTAAAAATACACAAGATGTATCGCCTGAAAAATATGCAGGCATCGCGACTGTGTTGCAAGGCGGGTAACCAAACAAATAGGCGTGTCCCAATGATGCGATTTCGATAGCTTTTTAATCGAAGAATTGTAACTCAGGTGGAGTAAAAGTAGGTTACATAGCACGGTAAAGTGGTTGAATTCTGTGGCGACGAAAACTGTTGTACTAAAATAACCTACGAATATATGGCAATGTGCTCTAGGTTTTACAAAATCCCAATTCCAGGCAATCCTAAAGACAGTTGAACCTGCATCGCTATGGACACGAAACTACGCAAAACTGATGTCCCATTACTGGCGTAAGTAATGTTTTAACTGATGTTTCAAAATGTGTTTCTCGTTACGCAAACAGTGAATAACTATCATTGGCAACAGTTGTGAAAACACTTAATTAAATTTACTACTGACACCTTATATCAGATAGTAAAGATCGTACTTTGAAAATAAGTTAGAATTAACTGCGATAAATGTTTGTGCATTTGGCAATCGTATCATTGGGTACTTTTCCGCATATCTCTTTCGCGCAGCAGCTACATTGCATAATGGTTCTCCATACGTTACAATTATGTCAGTGTTCCTCGTTTCTCCACTCCTGCTTGGTTAATGTGTGTCACTTTCTAAGTGTGCATTTAAGTCGATATTCCATATTTGTTACACGTCGGATAGTTTAATGCGGCTTTACCCAGGGCGCTCATAGTCGACTGTTCGCCAAGGAAAACCCTAGCTATCTACGAGGAAGTAACAGAAATCATTCCGAAATACCATTAATTGTAAACTGTGTGACAAGTGAACTGCGTAATAATTTTGTGTCATGACCGAAATGCTATTAAGAGTACGCACATATTATGATTTATCCTATTACTTATCATTGGACAGATGTAATACTCTACAGTTTTCAGTAACTGGTTTTGTGGAAGCTTTCACATGCTTTGTATGCAAGCATTTTCCAAATTCGTTCTCTCGCGGTAATAAGATCGCTCTTAGAGGTGTTAAATATTTAAAACAACTAAACAAATATGATACGTCTTGCTTGACGTTATATCGTACTTCTTTTCAAAGGTCAGTCTTAACTATCTGGATTAATGAATCTGCAGCAAATTTAGTTATGTGTTTACACAACCATTGCTAGTAATAATTCTTCATTGTTTACTTAACAAGAAACACATTTTGAAACATCACTTATAACATTACTTCTTTAAGTAATGAGATGTATGTTTTGCGTAGTTTCGTGTCCATAGCGATGCAGGTTCAACTGTCTTTAGGATTGCCTGGAATTGGGATTTTGTAAAACCTAGTGCATATTGCCATATATTCGTGGGTTATTTTAGTACTGCAGTTTTCTCACCATAGAATGCAACCATTTTACTGTGCTATGTAACCTATTTTTACTCCATTTGAGTTACAATTCTTCGATTAAAAAGCTATCGGAATCACATAGTTGAGAACGCCTGTTTGTTTGGTTACCAGCCTTGCAACAAAGTCGCGATGCCTGCATAATTTTTAGGCGATACATCTTGTGTATTGTTGCGAGCCGCGACTGTCTGGCTGGGCGGTGTAGTACGATACTGTGGTGGCGGAGCTAGGACACCCCCTTCCCACTCACTCCTCGGCGTCGTGGCTGTCGGGCAGGGCGGCGAAATACAATACAGTGGCGGCAGCGCTAAAAGGCCTCCTCGGGTGCCGCATGGATTGTATTACTCCATGATAACCACCTGCGCCCAGTATCAGGTAACCGAGAGAAAATATCGTGATCTGGAATGATCCTGTTCCCTCTTTATCTCTCGGGGTGGTGCGTGACTTTCAAGCGACATCTTTCCAGGAGGTTGGAGAACAGAGACCCGCCGAGATAATTCGAGAAGAAGGAGGGTGGGGTATATAAGGGGGAGCTGCAGCAGGAGCGAGAGAGTTTTTGCTGGCAGGTGCCTAGTGTGATCTGAAGTGATAGTGACGAGTATTGGATTGCGACGACTGTTCAAGGGCGTCCAGCGAGTGGGACCGCAG
>PNEQ01105872.1:0-16586 GCA_003012365.1 Medauroidea extradentata
CTGTGACATCGTACTCACAATCCTACCGCACTGTTCTCACGTGGCACCACGCCGCACGCATGGAACCAGAACACAACACACTGTGCCACAGTATTATGGACGCTGCTGTGGCGCGCCACACCGTTTGCGCATGGAGTTCAAGGACGACGCAGCGGTAGTTCGCGTGTTTCCCGCGGGACTAGTTGCCGTGGTCGGGTAGACATGTAGGAGAGAGTAGGGAGACTAGAGCACTTTTAAAAACTAAATAAATTTTTTTATAAATATTACTTTTACGTATACCACCGGTGTTTGTTACATGTAATACACACGTTACAATGAAGTAACAGTGTAATTCGCCCCGACCAGACAAAACATTACATCGGATTACTGTGAGTCGGCTGTGCTAAGTGTGAGTTGTCACTAGGCATGCGTCACACAGTCATCTCTTTATTTTACGACCTTGGAAATAGCTATTCCGTTTAAGGTGGAACATCAGTGGCCATGTTGGATTATTTTATTTTTTTCGCTTCTTTTATGTTCTGAGAAGAAAAATGTAAAACGTGAGATGATAGCGCCAATTCTATTTGTCTTGCGCTATAGTAAAAACACCGCAGTTGAACTTTTAACGTATATTCAGGCCGCAATCAGTCACCCAAAAAATAAAACAATTTGCTTTGCTGACTGCGGCTCAAACATACGTTTAAAGTTCAAATGCTATGTTTGTACTGTAGCAAAAAATACACAGAAGTTACGCTATAATATCAAAATTTACGCTTTTCCTCTCAGAATAAAAAAAAGTCAACTAATTAAATACAATATGACGACTGATGTCCCACCTTAAGTGACGGCAATGCTGAATTTTCATTGGCGAGAATGTAACGGCGCTTCGCTCTACCCTAAGCTCTGTCATCCTCATGAAACATCAGGTAGACTCTCATCTCTTTCTTCAGCTGTTCGTGCTCTAGTGTTTATTATGTATGTTTTATCCATTAAATAGTGTTGCTACGAGAATCACACAGGATGCCAGAACGTACAATGCTAAGATTCACGTAAACACAAAAAAAAAAAAAAATGTAGTGCTATCTCAAAACTATCATCAGTAACTTGATTGGGACGGTTGGTTAAAATGTCATCCTCCGTCATTTTCCTAATGAGACAAGAAGGCTGTCTCGAAGCTTTAATCTCTCCAGGGAGGCAGTGTTTCTCCATTGTCTCGTACACAATATCGATCTAGCTAACTAATACTCCACCCTCCTTCGTCCTTCACAGGTGCACCTTTCTTAACTCTTCCTCTTAGTCCGCCGCAAGTGTTTGTGTCAAATATTTATCTTTCCTCTTTTCGTGGTTGGCATTCAGCTGACCGTAAAAAAATGAAACAGTTCATGTTGACGACACGAAAATAATAAAACAAGTGAGTGAGCAGACCAAGTATTGGCAGCCCTATAAATCACTAAAACAGGTGCGACAATATATCATCGCGACGAGTAACAACAGACGAATGTCATACAAGGAAGTCACGCAACTGTTGACTTCGTTGTATTTAACTTTCGTGGTGCAAACAACTAATATAACTTTCTGTTTCTTAGGAAAACACATTATTTAAGACTTATTTTAATGCTAGTTCCAGTTGTTTAACTTTTCATACGCACTCAATACACAGCACAAATATTCACAAGAAGACAAATGTAGCTATGTTTTCGAGCTGACAATTACTTTCACCATCACAAAACTTGCAACTATTACATCTTTATGAGGGCGGGGGTTCAACATAATCTTCACTGTTTTAGTAATTTTTATATTTGTACGATATACAGTATTATTTGTTTTGCATATAAACATACATTGTCACCATGTTTAGAGAAATGAAAAATTTCCAGCTGACGGAAATGAAATAATTTACACTGAAGAACAGTGCCACGGGCTACTTCACGACATGTAGGCCTATTACAGAAGCATTGACATTTTTGTATTTTTAAAAATTTGCAGAATATTGGCAAATTTTGTGTTAAATCCAACAATTAAAAAAATTTTAATGCTGGTATTTACACATATCTTGACGTAGCCCATGACGTCGTTCTTCAGAATGAATTACTTCATTTCTATAAGTCAGTTGGTTTTTCTATCTTGTAGAAGTCTGCTTTATGCAAATTTGTACTTTGCCGTACAGTTATACGAAAACTATTAAAGCTAGGAAACTTTCATGACTGTAAAACTTAGTCATAATGTACGTCTACACAACAAACAATACCTCATACAAATATAAACTCTTCTGCTGACTTGCGTTTCCAATCAAGGCAACGTAGTGTAGACAAAATATTACAAAACGTATTTCTGAAAGTACAAATACTTTCTTCGTACTATTACAAACCTATGTCAATGTAATGTTTCCTGTAAAATAATTTAATTATAAAGCAAAACAAGTGTTTTATTGGTAATCGTCAAGACTGGTGAAATATTTGCTGTGTAACAAATTTCGCTGATTTGTTGGAGAATGGCAAGTAATAGACAAATCACAGACTCAAATTTGCATTTACTAAAAATTTAGTGAATGTAGATATTAAGGACTCAATATATAATGTTTAAATATTTTTTTTTGTTTTACTGTAAAAAATACCGGGAAAATTTTTGGTACATTCACAAACTTTTATAAATACACAATTATTTTCATTGTAAACATTTGCTTAGCAAAGCTACAAGGATTATTTTGATGAAAATTTTGAAAAACTCTGTAGCCAACGTAAGTGACGAGAGTAGTATGTTTTGGTGAAAGACCCCGCAGATGGTTTGTGGATTTTTCTGCAATGTTGTGACATTATGGACCACGGGCCTAATTTTTTTCCTGTTTTTATCCCCAAAATGACACTTTTACTCTCGGAAAAGTCCTTAATTTCTTAACGTTTTACAAGAAGTTGTATTTTTACCCTTCTCTCCACAAAAAGTCCTCAATGCGGGTATAGAAGCCATTTTTATTTTGCATTCATATGATACTGAATCTGGGTACAAAACCTTAATGGTTAAAAATCAATCAATATTACTGTTAGTAATATTAAATTATTTATTTTAATTTCAATATTTTTAATTTTTATATTTTAAAATTATTCTTAAATTCGTATAGCCCCATTTATAATGTGAAAAGCGTATGTCCTTTACTTCCATCCCATAAAAAATACAATCAACATAATTATTAATTTAGCTGAAAATATTATAATGTATTGTAAAAAATTATATTATTTACTTTTTATATTTTAACACTTTACTTAAATACATGTACAAGGAACATTATGCTTAATCATCAGTTTCCCTCATCCCTATGTTAAGAATATATAAACATAGTTAATTTTAATTTAGTGACATATATTTGATTATTTATTTAAATTAAAATGCAACAATTTACTGAAACTGTTTATAATTTTTATTGATTAGGGCCCACTCCCAACTTATGTCCAGTGCCTGTTATCGATCCCGGATCTTCTAGGATGAGAGTCTTACACGAAACGGTTGTACTACTTTGCTCGGTTTTTACATTAAAGTGCGATCTTTGAAGCCTGTATATAGTTTTCTTCCAGACAGTTTATGCCTTTGTAACACTTAATACTAATATTTCAATGAAAGTGATGAAGTACTGTGTGGGTCTACAGATCACACCATTATCAAACCAATACAAATATCTAATAATTTTGTGTTATAAGGCTGTCTTCAAAAATATTGTATCTACCATGAACAGTAGTTATTATTTTCTGTTCCAGCAAATTGTCTTCTTTGCTATAGAAATTAAATAATTATCAACATAATTAAATTTACAAAGTTATTTCACAGTATCTTTGTACTAACACAGAGAAGAAATTTTAAATTTTATTTTAATTATCCCATTTTGAATGAGAATTATTACGATCAGTTAGAAAAACTATGAATTTTTTTCCGCTGTGTAATTACAAACATATTATTTAGTATTGCAGTGATTTCAATTTCAGTGTAGATAATTTCATTTCTGTGATAAAGTTAGTTTCTACTCCTTGTGCCAAAAGTGAACAGTAAACTGGCAAGTTTGACATGCTTTTACACGTAAATAATTAAAACCGAATAAATATTACTTACAAGATATGCCGTTTCGCTTAAAGACTAAAATTCCAGTGTTTATTTCAAATAGAAAATTACAATTATACCCTATCGTATATAAGAACGATGGGAGTAATACGTATATTATAGCACGTATTTATATAAATTTTGCATTAAAGTTCAACAAGGATTAAAATAATGCCAACACCTCCGCTGCAACAAATGAATAGTTAGGTCTTTAATTTTACTTGTTGTTTCTGAACAAAATCATACCTTCATTAGTGAAAATTTCAGAAACTTAAAACATGAGAAAATATGTATAAACGGTATTATCTTACTGAAATTCGATAAATTACATTCATAATATGTATTATGAGCACATAGACACGGTAAGAATCTATCATTACCCATACAGGATGACCATTATAAATATTTAATGGATGTGTTATAATGTTTTTAAAATCTTAATTTTGGTCCTTTTGGAAATAAATAGCCTGTTTGTAGGGACTGGAAGTTTTCGCAAAAATATTTTTGCACCAACTCGTTTCAATGTCTTACGTGCATACATGCAGTTTTACTTCGTGGTTATTGGCTGTGGTATGTGCGAGTCGTCTTTCATTCGACTGGCCCAGTCAGAGGATGGTTAACTGCCACACCACACGCTTGTGATTTGCGGGTAGAACATCAACACGCTGGGAGTTAAAACATCCAATCACAGACCATGAAGCAGAGATGCAGGTGTGCAGGTAAGACACCGAAACAGAGTGGAGCACAAATGTGTTCACGAAAACTTGCTGTCCCTACGTATTTGTCACCCCTGCATTAGAACAAATAAAATGAGAGGGGAAGGGAGTGTAAATATAAAGTATAAATGGGCCCGTCTACATAGTTGTTGAAATGTGCTGCAGATAATTATAAATCCAATGTTTTTCAACTATCAACGTGTTCACAACGTACCTGTCTATAAGGCAAAGCACATTTCAGACAAAATTTCAAGTACTGTCAGAACATGACGCACACTGGAAATGTGTTATGCAAATAAAACAAAATATTTTCGCCCAGCTGTATCACAAACCCTACTGTATTAGCCAAAAGTCAATTTGGTGCAGACACATTAAATGATAAGAGTCACAGCGTATAGGTACAACATAAATGTTGTGCGCAATTTTAGATCCTTGCACGTAGGAGCGATTGAGCCCAACGCGTGCGCGTTAGAATAGCCCTTATTGTTCCTTCTCTTCAGAGTCTCTAAAGCGCAAGACAGCTACAGGCTGGCCGTGAAAGTAAGGCAAATAAACAAGCAGTTAAAACACTTTTGCTCTTATTACACAACACTGACAAAGTTCTTTACATATTTTGCACTGATGTCGTAAGTATTCATTTTCAGCTGCAGAAAAGTATAACTGTTAAAAATCTAACGTTTTAAATGCAAGAAAAGGCGCTAATTTTTTTTAATTGCATTGAACAACAAACTACATCATTAGCGAAATGCATTGCGACGCTATTTACACACTAGGTCCTATTAATTTCCATCACAACGAATTAAATATTCTAGAAATGTCCCTACTTGTTTCATTTGCAGGCTTAGCTCAATGATTTGTATTTGATGAGTTGCGTTGTTAAATTAACTGTCAATCAAAGTATAGTATCCATAAATGTGTGGTTGATCTACAAAGTACAGACTTGAAGCTAACAGCAGAAAGCACTATCGACGCAGCCGTAGGTACCTCCAGCAATCCATTGCTTTGTTACAGCTACCATACTTGTCTGTTAACTATACAATACTAGTTCTGTAATGTCAACCGAATCACGTGGTTCCTCTTACATTACAGTCCACTGCTCTGTTGCAATAACCATACTTGTTTGTTATCTCTACAATACTAACTCTGTAATTATAACAGAAATGGAGGGTATCTTAAACTAGTGAATAAAAGAAGGTATGGTCTACAAAACATTCCTTTGGAGTTGCTAAAGAGCACTGTTGGGTTTTGTTATCGTAGCAATACTCCTAGTATTGTATTCACAACCCTTTGTATAGTTCCTAGTACAGAACACATTGTTCGTGCTGTAGGAAAAATGGTTCCTATAACAAAATATATTTTTACGGTATTTTTTAAGTTTTGTTAACAATTTGAATTGTAAAATATTTCTAAACAATCTGTTGCTGGTACTGAAGTTTGGTTGTCGCTACAATAAATATCATTACAGAACTGTTCTGTTAAATGCTGTCTGCTGATTTCTTTCAGGGTAGGAAAATAATTTGAATAACATCGTTTCAAACGAAATTTTATGTACTTACTAGTAGTGGATTATGACATATACATTTGCGAATTCATAAATATATTTAAGAAAAATTTATATTAAGAATATTTGGCTAAAATGTTGATAACGACGTATACTCTCGCATTCGTAAGGACCCTGGTTCGATCGACTGCCCTGGCTATACTGATTTCGATTACCCATGTTTCTCGCGATTGTTGATATGATTCTTTGCAAAGGCCATGTCTGTTTCCTCTCGCAGTTACTGTCATTTTGTAAAGACGTGTGACATTGCTGTGGCGAGACGTATATTGTAATAAAATATAATTAACTATATATTATATATATGTTTATTTATTTATTAGTATCGCATTTGGTCTCTGTAATATTTGTTTAATATCATGTGATTTGTACATATACATCAAAATATATGTTGTATATTCTTCACATTTAGATCCTATGTCCACAAAAAGGTACATATGTTTGAATGCATTTTATAATGAAGTTTAAGTATTCAGACGTAAACGTTTGAATGATTTATACTTTCTGTCATTCAGTACCAAAGAACTATTGTTTCCGTTATAAACACTACCAGTTAACGTTCTAAATCACAAGTTCCAAATAAAATCGCCAGCGGTTGTTATAATGTCAGTAAATAACTTGTAACTCCTGGGTTTCCGGCGTCTTCGGGTCCGGATAGCCTTAGTGTCAAATAAAAAATTAAACATTACGAAATTTAGCAACGATATCGGTAGCAGATCAACTGTCGTGAACACGTAGTTCGCGCGGAAATAAACGAAGCAAGTGACGTTTAAAATCCGCCTGGAATACGAATCGCCGGTTACAACAGAACTAGCTGCGACATCGACGTGCAAACCCAACCACGGCGATCAAATTGTTATGATTGTTATTATAAGCAGCCTTAGAACTGCCGCGGTTTATCCGAGGAAAGAGGCTCGCGATTATGGAAAGTGGGCGCGGAATGTAAGGCGGGATAATGCGGTGCATTATTTCCCACAACACGGGAAATTGTGCCTGATAGTTGGATGGTAAGGGGAGGGGGTAGAGGAGATGGTAGCCAGCACCTCTGCGGGATTCCTCGAGGATAACAAGGTCCTATTAACCCTCAGCTGCATGCAAACTGCCGCGCGACCACAGTTAGGGAAATATGTGCGCCAACAAACAACAGAGCAGAGGCGAGGTATCACGAACTGGAGGAACGAAACGAGCTGTAGAGAGAGAGAGAGAGAGAGAGAGAGAGAAATAAACAGGTGCGTGAGAGACGTTTATGCCAACCACCACGATCCTGAAGTGCGAAGATGATGCGGATTTCTTCTTCCTGAAATGTTTTTGAAAACAGGAAGAGAAATACAGCTTTGGCGCGCCATAGACTAAAGTGCATTTCTTCGTAATAATAACATTTCTGATCTGTTAAATATTCGTACATGATCAGAAATATTTTTACCTGAAAAAAAAAATCCACGCAGTAATTTGAGGGCAAGAGAAAGTAAAGGTAAGTGGACTATACCTCTCGTCGACAGCAAGGTCATTATAGACGGTGACACACAACTTGGTACAATGATAGACACTGGAAGAGGAGTCGACCATGGCCTTTGTTAGTAAACAATCCCAGCATTCACTTGGAGAGATTTCAGGAAACCATGGAAAACCGAAATCAAGATGGCCGGAATCGAAGATAAAGGCAAAAGGAATATCTGTACAATTTTAATTTTGCAACTGACGTACAACCTATCTGTGAGGCAATGAAGTACACATAAAATGTTTTAACTATTTAGTACGCAAACAGCTAACGATCAGCTTCTTTCTCTTTGAGTAAACAAATATATGTCAAGACTATTTCTGAAAGAAATGGTCTCTAGGTAAAGGGTTACCTTGAATGAGTATTGCGCTCAAGGCGTTGCAATTAAATAAATTATTTTATTTTGCTCAGCTGCAAAATATAGATGTTTTTGTACCGACTATTATATCGACTATTATATAAGTGGTGTAGGATAGAGTTAGAACTTTTGAAATTGTAGTGTCTATATTTCTCACAAAATAATTCAAACTTGCCTGCTACGTTTACTGTAAACAAAGAAATAAAATGTTAATATCCAAGTTCACAATATATATAATTTTTTAATTATTTTATACTAGATCACTTTATCACGTACCACTTATAGTAGGCTACCTCTCATGAAATCTTCCAATATATATTTTTTAATTATTTGTGTTTCGCATAAATCTACGTCGAGAAAGAAGTTTACTTGTTATGGGAACTTACTCGATAACTAAAGCTAACGACACTATAACAATGGTCCAACCAAATGTAATTACATATTTTATGTCAACTATGATAACGTTTCCCTGTGTTCACTACTATGCGAGTTGGCGGTGCTTTAGAATAAACACAGAAAATGTTCGTTTTTATGAGCTGCCGATAGCTGAGCACAAGACTCGGCCGCGAGAAACAGATCTTTTATTTTTTGTGGCGTGTAAGAAAGTTAAGTGGCCCACCCGTCAACATGGAAGTGTTATAACAATATGTAACCTTCTCAACATTTCAAACACATTTTATGGGCTACAGGGTTGAATACAATCATAATTCATGTATACCGGACATGTTGAGTCATGAGTTATTTTACGATTGACCACTGGCACTATGTTAAATGTATATGTTTACTGATACACTCACCGTTATTCAGTCCCGTAACAATATACTGGAAAACATATTTCGATATTTGTAGGTGAAAACATTATTATTTTATATAACATTTGCTATGGTGGAAACAAGCGTGATTCACACAAAAACAATATAATGTTTGCATCCACAGAAATATTGCGCATGGCTTTCTACATTTATATACCTCTTCGTTTCACATCCGTCAGTATTCTTTTCTTTGGTTCTGTAGCGTTCTATCCTGTAATAGTGCATTATTTCATAATTACAAGTTATATAAACATTGGGTTTTAGGTGATATGAAGTTGTTGGACATGAACAGCTGAAATGTCCCGCAAGGTTTTCAAACCATTGAACCACGTAACTGCGTATTACAAAACAGCAATAATATTATATAACTTACATTTAAAACCAATTTATAGCTGCTGAAATTTAATTTACTGCATAAGCTGTGATGTGGGATACTGACACGCACGTTTGTTGATAACGTTATTTCCGAAAAGAGGCAAGTTAAATCCACTTGGGTTGAAAAAGTAAATTATTTCTATCAGCCATTTTGTTGAATATACCTTAAATAACAATGCAATTTTCTGCATAGAACAAAATTGTCACTACCACGGTACAAACATTTCCCCTGATAAGAATACGCTTGCTGAATGCCAAGCCGGGTAGTTTGACAATTATTTCGATAAAACTTTTTTTTTTCCAAACGCAACTTGATATTGATATCAAAGTATCAGTGCATTGTTGCCACCCTAATGTTTTCGTGTCAATAAACCCGCAGCTTATTTTTTAATTATTTATTATTATGTTTCTATCGTATTTTTGTATTGCAAATCTTTCTATGGAGATAAGTCAAAATCAACACAATTTTTTTTTGCGTGTAAACTGTGCACAGTTTTGCAAAATGCCTACATGAATTTTCGCACTGTATAATTATTGCACAGTCTCGATTTTTTTTATTCTATTAGAAATTGTTCTAGTTATTTGCACCAACGTGAAAAACTACCGAATATGACTTAAAGGGAAATATTTCATCCCAGGGAAACTCTCATACAATCAATCACGTGTGTCGAATTTCCTCAATATGGGGCCTCCCTACCTACGCTTCAAAAGCATTGCAGCGAGTTACGGCTATTCTTTTTGTGACGAAACTATTCAACGTGCATTATCTTAATAAATAAAATGAAGTGTCCTGACACACTCACTCACTCATCAACGCACAGCCCAAACCGCTGGACCTAGAACCATGAAATTTTGAGGAAAGCTTCCGCTTGCCCCGTAGGCACCCACAAAGAATGGATTTTTCGAAATGCTATAATTAAAAGGATGACAAGGGGTGAAATGTGTTTTCAAAGAATCCCTGGTAGCTCATTAACCGGGAAAGCTATCACATATTTTTTAACTTCATAATATTGCCCAAAGAAATGCATATTGGCGAATTTCTCGATTTTGCGAAATTCGAAAATTAAGGAGGTGACAAAACGTAATACGTGTTTTTCATTAATCCATGATTTCTCCTAAACCATTTCAGATAGTCAGGTGATTGTTTCTTTAAAATGATACTTAAATAAATATCTAAAAAATAATTTTTAAAATATTTCTAAATTCGAAGCTTTTAAAAAAATTAAAACGTGTTTTTAATTAATCCCCCTTATCTCCTAAACCAGTGGAAATATTTCAATGGTTTTTGCTTTTAATAAAATCTTACGTAAATATAAAAAAAGACATTTCCAGGATTTTAGTAAATTCGTCCTTGAAAGCTGTTTAAAAAATATCATATGTTTTCAAATAATTATCTGTACCGCTTATACCAGTTGAGATATCTAGATGATTTTTGATAGAAATGAAGCTTATGTAAATATCTACAAATCAAATTCAGAATTTTCTGGTAATTCGGAAATTAAGGATGTGAAAAGCAGTAAAATGTAACAGTCTCACGAAAAAAGAGAATGATCACGATGAAATAATTCAACAGTTGTTTCTTTTTGCCAACCTACTCACAAATAAAACCTCTTTGGAATGTAACCTGTAGGCCTACATACGAAAGAATTATCACGGCCTGCCTTTAAGCATTCAATCAGGTATTATATAAAGTTTGTGGTGTGGGAGGGGTGGGGTTACGAGTTCATATCCCCTGCAAGACTTTGCGATGGGAATTACTATGACATCACACGAGCATATTGCGCGCGCTCTTTACACTGAGCTAAGACAATTTATAGTTCACTGTTATTGAGTACGCTAGCTGTTAAATATCTTCATCACATATTTAATCCAGAGTTGCTGTTTACATTACATTATTTCACGCGGGCAAAGCCGCAGCCGGGCAGCTATTTTATAGAGAAATAAAGATGAATTAAAAGCTAATATGTTCTGCAATAAAAGTACGCTCAACGAAGTGAACTGAATAAAGCTGTTTGCGTTTGTTGTTTTAAATATATACAGAGAATATAGTAACACCACCAATTAATAAGTAATTAAAAGTTATTTACTATTTTCTATAGTACATGCGGGTGAAGCCGCAAAGGGACAGCTAGTATCTGTATATCTACGAAAATAACACGCACTTCAAACTATGTTGCTATAGTTTTAAAAATTCGGCACGTTTATCATAAACACAATTTTTGCGCCAAAAAGGGCTTTTCCAGACTGCCGTATATGGAAAAATAACAACTTTCGCACCACACTTTCAGGGAGAAATATAAGTCCTTTCTGCTACAGAACCAGTTACAATAAACAATGATTACAAAAGCCCATACAACTTATTTTTCTTGACATTTTTATTTTTATATATTTTTCCCCCTTATTTTTAGTTTAATATTTGTCTGTTTTACTCAAAATATTGCCATTTTAGTAATTATTTGTTCAATGTAATGTTACAATTATACTTTAAAACCTTGTAATCCTTACAATCATAAGTTTAATGCAATTCTTTTGTAATAATATTGTAATATTCATAATTAATATTTGTTCATTAGTGTGAATAGTTTCAACTACGTACCAATTGTAAACCAGCCTGAGGCTGAATTTGTACGTTATAAAATAAAAATAAATAAAATAAAAACACAACTATGGAAACAAGCGTTAGACCCTACAACGCTGCTCACAAATAAAATAAAGTGGTGACCGCATAAAGATCCATAGTGAAGAAGGATAATAGTAAAGCATGCTCGCGTGCGTGTGTGCGTGTGTGTTAGTTAAATACACGCTGAAAACCCTAACTTAAATCCGCACGTTTTTGAATATCAATATGGAAAAACTGCAAAATAAGAGTCATAGATAATGTTTCCCATTTAATGTGCAAACATTTACCAACAACTATGCATTTTTAAAGAGTGATCCTTTTCGCCGAAAATTTATTGTATGCTATTTCAGCGTAAGAGATAGTTTTTCAGAAAACTGTTGTTCGAAAAAATTAAAGTTGTCAGAAACTATTGTCTAGGATTGTTGGTTTTTTTGTTTTTGGAAACTGGTTTTGAGAAACCAGCAGTTTTAAACTGATTTGTTTTCCTGCTGAATCATGTACCACGCCCTTTTCAATTATCAAAGACCAGGCAACTTGAAATCGTTTACTGTGATGTTGTTCCATCTCAGTCCAGAGGTGCTGTCCTAGTACAATCATGACATGAGCCGCAGTGATAAAACTAAATACGATTGGTCACGAGACATGCTTCATAATAGCTTCATGTGGAGAAACTAAGAAACGTGATGATGCCATTGACGTAAGCGTACTTTGCCTGTCATTACCTTACACACTAGGCTTTAGACAACTGCTGCGTATTGTGGAACGTTATTGGCTGGACTTCGTCATGGCGTGTTCAACTGCAGCTGCTGATTGGCGAACGACATTACGCCCTATTGCTGCCCCAATCCTATCATATCTCTAGTTCGTGCGGCTTTCGTCTTCCACGTGTGTAATAATCTCCTCTTCTTGTACATTTACTAGGTCCTTTGTGGTTTTGTTAAGCGTACACTTTTAAAGGCAGTCAAATCCATTAAAACAAACAACGTAAAATATTTTGAAGTCCATGCCCTACGTCACCGACTTACGCACACAGAGTTCAAATAACAGGATACCTTCCACGTAGTAATGACCTCCAACACGTATCGTTAGACAGGAATTTAGTAGCAAGTGTGCTGAGACGCGGGTAGTAAAATAGAATCAGTACGACCTCGTTGGCGTACAAGCGTGATGACTTAGAGCTAGGCTGCTTAATCTTTTGGCACCGAAAGCCAATAAATCATGTAAAACTATAACCAGCCAAGTTCGTGTCATGTAGTCTATGTATATGCTCCAACTTTATATCATCTTACTCTCTGTTCTATACTACAAAGGAACACATTTATATGTCTAGAGATAAAATTCTTTGGAGCTTCTAACGTTTTCCATAGCATTTTTTTTCTTTAAACAAAGAACATACCGTAGCCCACGATATACTGTGTTACAGAACCCAAGCGCTCCTAGGAGGCTGAAAACTCATAGTTGTCCAAACATTGAGAGGTCTCATATTTAGTTACAATATTCACACATATATAATGAGAAGAAGCATGCAAAATCCGCGTTATTTACTTCTAAGACGTTGTCATTGTAGATAGAATAATACAACTTTCCATCATTCGTTAATAGGTTACTAAGAGAACGTACACGGATTGCCGAACAATAGCAGTAAGCAAATACACATGCGATAACCTGTACTCAGTCCAAACGTAACCATTTATTGATGTCGGCTAATTTAAAAAAAAAAATGAAACATTGGCCACTGAGAAGCGGAAAAAGGATATATAGTTAATAACTTTGTGAACAAGTAACGAACAACAGAAACAACACAAATTAAGACGCTTCAACGGCCCTAATGAAGGCTACTACCAGTGAGCATCTTAACTCACTGCTGACTGCACTCTTAACATTTAATATCCAACGTGTTTCAGAAACATGTGGCCAAATTTTGTCATGATATTTGTGACGTGAAAAAACCCGTCATGTATGTGACTGACACCCGTGGTCCATCACGAACATTAAGGGCTGTATAAGCCCTTACTGTTGAATGAGTGAGAGAGATTTTGGTCAGCGCTTAACATCGAGGTCTTTAGCGCTGGCGGGGGGTGAGATTGGAGCAGCGCCGGGGAAACGGGAGACTCCCGAGAAAACTCGCCGACCAACGGCATCGTCCGGCACGATTCCCACATGCGAAAATCCGGGAACCGACCCCGCCGGGAATCGAACCCAGGATCGCCTTGGTGGGAGGCGAATGGTCTGACCATTCTGCCACCGCGGCTCCCCTTAACGTTGAAGTCCGAAAATCACATATGTGGGACGTTTCGAGAAGTACTTGCGTCAGAGGAACAAAATATGTATATGTGAAGTAAGTAAATCTAAATATATGATAAAATAAATTAATGGTGTGACGTACGAACCCCATTATGTGAAAAAATGGCGGTCGCTGCATGTTGTTGCCTACAGTATGGTTACTGTAACAGAAATGTCATGATTTATGCCATAATAATTAATCAGTGTGTCGTTATTTGACAACTTTCTAGGATCGACTACATATTTTTTTCGTGTTAAACGCACACAAAAGTTACAGCTAGCTACGAAGACCTGGTGGATAGGTAACTATTCATGCACCCGGAAATTAATACAAGTAATATTCCGACTCTCCTTTAAGGGCTTGGGCCCGAGTTTCTCGGCTTACGAGATAAATATTTTTTAAAATGCATAGGCCTACGAGAGTCGATATCGTAAAATTGCTTCGTAACTTTCTTGCAAATTGGTTTTACTATGCAATGTAATTTTTCGAGACAAACTGTATGAGGAGCAGAGCTAATTTATCAATTAAAAGGAAATTTCGTTAATAAACTAATTAGCAACTATTTTGCAGTCTACTGACTCGACAAAATTAGAGTATGCAGTTTCAATCAGTCGTAACAAAGTTACGAAGCGATTTTACGATATCGGCCCCCATTTATGTTTTAAAAAATAATCGTCGTTAAATGCGAAGAAACTCGGGCCCATGCCCTTAAGAACATCTACTCTACGGACCCGAATATTTTTAATGGACTATGATTGTAATGTTTCAAAAATTTTTTTTACGACAGCAATACCCTTTTTATAATTTGGTAACACGTTTATGAAAAAAAAAAAAATTGTATACGTTATAACTAGAGACATGCAAAATTCGCGTTATAACTTGGTAGCAGACTAAACTGCACTTTACTATACCAAACAGAGCATAATATGAGATTCAATTGGCCACGAACTTTTATGTGTTGTTATTTACGTGTGCTACGTCTTTACAGAGATTGGCCTCTCTACCTTGTAAGCATTCTCCGCGGCAAGTCACGACAACATCGGCCAGCGGGAGACGTCGAACCAGCCTATAGTCACTTGGAGTCTAGTCAGCTGTCAGAAAATAAACGCGAATTTTGCACGTCTCTAGTTATAACACATGACTAGAGACATGCAAAATTCGAGTTAATTTCTGACAGCTGACTAGACTCCAAGTGACTATAGGCTTGTTCGACGCTTCCCACTGGCCGATATTGTCGTGACTTGCCACGAAGAATGCTTACACGGTTGAGAGGCCAATCTCTGCAAAGACTTAACACACGTAAATGACAACACATAACAGTTAGTGGCCAATTGAATCACAGATTAAGCTCTGTTATGTACAGGAAAGTGAAGATTAGTCTGCTACCAAATGTTAACGCGAATTTTGCATGTCTCTACACATGACAGATAAAATAAAATATTAAAATACAGAAATAAATATTTATATTATTCCCTTTAAACAATACATTTCAATAAGTACATTAATTTAAAGTGGACACTTTAAATTATATACCGAAAGTTACTAAGTAAAATTCCTAGGAGATTAGGCCTATATGAACGCCAACAGTTCGCCCCTACTGTACACAGGAAAAATATTTTATGGTGGCTACAAAAATTTTGTTTTTCTTCATCATCCCAGATACGTTCTGTGATCACTACAAAAACATTTTGTTGCCACCACAAAAGAAATTGAGTAACAAAAAAAAATTATAATTTGGGAGGTACAGTTAACTACTAAAATCGTTTTCCAGTGTTTCCCCCGTGTTCTTGCAATGCTAGTTTATTTCTCTTTATAAAATATATTACAGCACTTTAATAATTTTATTTTGCCATTATACAGGCTGCTCGTGAAGTCAATACTTAGCCGATATTTTATGTTAAGAAAAAAACTGCACGTTGGTGAATAGCATACTGCGTGAACTTGGACACTTAGTAGAGACATTTACGAAACCATACGGTACATTGAAGTCATATATAATAACATTATTCATTAAAAAAACACATTTGTAGTCCATATACGCCATGACTGCAAGCTAATAAAACACATAACTACAAACATGCAAATTTTGGGTTATTATTTGGTGACAGTCTATAATTAACTAGCCTATCTCACTCGAGTGCCTTTATATATCTTTGTCTGTGCGCATTACAATATAGTAGGTATTTTACATAGTTGTTCTTACATCATTAGTTGAATAGTTGTTCAGACTCGACACACAAACTCCTGGCCAACAACAGAAGTCATATGAGCACTCGGTTACTTGCGAGTCTAGACTGTTGTCA
>PNEQ01105872.1:16686-27952 GCA_003012365.1 Medauroidea extradentata
TCTGTTTGGCTCCTGCATGTTACTACAGGTTTCCTATTGGCCTGGCTGCCGACTAGCAGAGCAGCTGCCTCACGCTGATTGGCAGTAGGTGTTTCCGCCATGTTGCTGGCCAGGGAAGCCATTTTGCTGGCGTGTGTGACTGAGTTCGCCTTCCTGCCGACTATTTCACTTCTGTATTCCTAAATATTCTGTGGTCACGGTATGAGTGATAATTTACTAATAGGTAGAGTCCGGAAAATTCGCGGGTTCACTGACCGGTATACGGCTAGCCTCCAAGAATGTATGTTTCCTCAAGCAGACAGTAGCTGCTCATTAGCTGCTCGCTTCCACGGTCAAATGGGCATGTGATTAGTTACATTTTTGTTATTGGCTCAGCGACTTACAGAAGGTGTCAAATAAGTCAAGGGCCAATTGCGAAAGCGACACGAACATGCAGTTGCTGGAATTATAGCTTGTGTCGGAAAGAAAACGCGAATTTTTCAGGGCCCTGCTAAGGTTAATTCTACTACAGGTTAGAAAGAAATTACGTTTTCTTATTGGAGAGCTCGGCACAGGGAAAATTTCTGCCACTAGTTTCGCTTCAATCGCTAAGAGACCAGAAAAATGCGAAACCGTAGTAAAATTATATTTAAATAAACTTTGAAACTTTATTAGTTATTTAATTTAATTTTAAAGTGAAAAGAACCCGATTTCGCGTTTTAAACTATCAACTTAATGTAACTTAAAATTCAGGAAAGCTCTGTGATTGGTCAGTTTGGTGCTCTAGCGATACCAGCGCTCAAGTGGCAGAAAATTTCCCTGTGCCAAACTTATAACATTGATCTTTCTAACCTGTAGTTGAATTAACCTTAGCCCTACTAATAGGACGAAGCGGTTACTCTTGACAAAAGCGGGACAGCTGGCAGTCTTGCTCACAGTTATAGTGAGCATGTAGTGTGGTGGCTGGTGTACATTAGCCGCGGGCAGACAGTACACCGGTCATGTTGACGAGAGGGGGAGGGGGAGAGGGGTGAAGAACGAAAGGGGGCGCTATAATAAGCTCGCGGCGGGTCTCAGAGTATTGATTGATCACAGTGGCCACTCAGGGAGCCAATCAGTCGGGCCCGGCCCGGACTGCGAATGTGCTAGAATTCCGGCTCTGGAGACGAACATCATCACAGGACTGCACCTCAACTATCGACAGTTCAACAAACATATTACACAGTTACCAGTGCAGAAAATACGTCACTCAGGGGGCTTATTATGTAACTTTTCCAGTCTCTTTGAAGATCTTTATACAAAAACAGTTGCTAGGTAACTATCTTTACGACGATAATTCGTATTCTGTAACTAAACATGGCGCCGAAACTGTCCTCTCAAAAATCTCGTGATCGTCTTTATTTACAGATCGTGTTCTAGGGTGTTGTTACGAGACAAAGTTCATGACAATGGCCGACATATTTAAATTGTGTTCCATGACCATTCTCGTTTGAGAACAAATCCGATTCAAATATTGCTTGGAATGAGACACAAATACATTATTTTATTTTCCCTTAAATATGTAATACGTTTGGGGAATTATAGGTTTGTGTATGTTAACTTTGACTGCCTACGCAAACAATAAATTCAGCATAAGACGCGAGCTGCTATCTCTTAGCCGGAGATACTAACACAGAACCAGTGCTGATATCTCTTGTAAGTCCAGCACACTATGTTTCTACGAGAGATGAGTTGATGTTGTAACTTTAAAAATTGGAAAATTCTAAAGAGGAACAAATAGGGTTTATATAACTGGAAACTAAACTTAAGTAATTAGCAACTGAGAACACGATGTGAAAAATGAGAACATCCAACAATGTTGCCAAGAATATTGAGACTCTGGTAAAGAGAGTCAAAGATAATACGATGTAAAGACAGCCACATGGGAAGTTATAGAATAGAAACACAGATATATTTACGAGCTGTTGGAGCAAAAAATCAAGCGATGTTCGTCCGAAAGACATAATTATAGTTAGAGACACAGAATAATGATGTTTACAGAAGTGAAGTAGCGTGTCGGTCAGCGAGATATAAACATTTTTAGTATTTTACTGGCTGCACAAAGCTCTAGACAAGAACCTTTTGTAAGATCAACTGATGCGCTCTGTGAAACGTTCTCTATTGGTCAGCCCTCATTCGTGTCAGCTGCAGCTATTGGTTGGTGAATGACCTTCCTCCAGATTGCTAGTCTGTTGGCAAGGCTGTGTGGCCGCATTTTTTGTTTATTCATCTGGAGATCACCATAGATGTGGTAGTTACGCACCTGAGACCATTAATTCTTAGTAAAGATATAGATATAATACTATGGAGCTCAAAACAACTTTTCAAACAGTTCCTAGGTATAAATAAGCTGGTTAGAGATAGAAAAATTAAACATTTCCAAAGATTTACTGACCTGCAGGGTGAACTGAAATATTAAAATGTGTAGATCTGCCATACCGATACATATAAGTGTTAGCAAGAAGGTATAGTAATATTGTTCCTATACATCTGCAATAGTTTTGATAAAACGGCCATATTTATACTGATGTTACCATATATCTATAGTAACAATGCTAAAAACTTACTCTGTTTACAAGCCCAATTATGTCAAGTGTCCCGTGATGTGTAGCCTATACGTTCAAACTTTACCTCGCTAACCAAGATAACCTTTGCTATGTAGACTCCGCTGTGTTATGCATTCTCGAACATCAGCAGTCTGTCCACGTCAGCCAGTTTCACTGCAGAACAGGAAATACGGTGTTTTTTCTCAAATACTTAAAATTAACTGAAACGGTTCTCCGCATTAACTGTATGGCTCAACGGAGGCTGCACTGCTTAACATGAGTGATGCCGGTTAAGAAAAAGCGTGCAGCCTATATCCATTTAAGGTTGGAAACGTCGAGGAATAGTTATTTTGCGCTTTATTTAAGATAAAAATATTTTGGTGCAGGGACTTTAATTTAAATAGGCGAGTAAAACACACACTTGTAATAAATACTGCATGACTATATTATAAGGCTATGGAGGCAAACATTCGTCTGACAGACGACACAATAATACAGAGATTTGCACCAAGAGGAGAGATGCTTACACATGGCATATCCAGGTGCTGAACGTGCACCTTAATGTCTACGTGCCAGCCGACCAGTCTTCAGTAATAATTTCCTGTTGTAATGTGTATTCTAGGAGAGTTAAAATATCGAAAATGAGGGACACAAGAGTAAGTTTTACCTTTGAAATGTTATACACTCTAAATCTGAACGTGAATATTCACTAATTCTCGTCGACGCATGGAGCAATTTCAACCAATTTGATCAGTGAGAAACCACTGTGAAATCGGTGACTATTCACTGATTCCGATAAAGAGTGCCAACATTCCACAAGTTAATTAGTGAATGTTCCTAAATTTTCTAGTAATTTTTCACTAATTCAGAAGTGAAAATTGTTCTTTGAAAACAACTGGAAAAACTGCGAATATTCACTGATTCTCTTGTGAGATGTTGCCACTCTTAAAGAAAATCAGTGAATATTCACTAATCAAACAGTGACGATTTTCACTGATCCAAATTTTTGAAACTGCTCCTACCATCAGCGTGAATCAGTGAATATTCACTAATTCAGATTTAGAGTGTACAGGTCATTGAAATATCTAATCACCAAACCTATATGTGTTGTGTTGAAGCCCATAAGAAATAAATATTGTTTAATTAAGCAAGAGGCAGGATCCCACAATTAGTGAGTACTGGGTGGAGCCACTAATTTCCGGAGAAAAGAAGTTTGCATGGACTTTTTTCAATGCCTTGCGTGGCCAACTGCATCTCTGAGTCGTAGTCAGTGATTGGATGTTTTTATCTATCAATGTCTTGGGATTCTACCTGCAAATAACAGATTCGCGATGTTGCAGTAACCATATTCTCATTGGCACAGTCGAAAAAGTGGCGTCTCTGCACAACACACATGCTGCAATAGCCATAAAACACAGCAGATGAGCACGTAAGGTAATGAAACAAGTTGTGTAAAATTCTATTAATTAAAAAATCACCGGCTTCAGTACTGAGCATGTGCAGGTAAATTACGAGGGTTGTGTGGTATCATAGCTACATAATTCACGTAAGAAAGTGCTGGAAACAAATCAATTTATTCGTAAACAAAATATGACCATGCCATGATGATGTAGAGAAATAGAGATATTTTGGTGAGGTCTTTAGTGCCGGTGGGGGTGACATGATGCATGGAGCAGCGCTGGAATGAATGGGCGGGGGAAACAGGAGATCCCCGAGAAAACCCGTCGACCAGCGGCATCGTCCGGCACGATTCCCACATGCGAAAATCCAGGGACCGACCCCGCCGGGAATCGAACCCGGGTCGCTTTGGTGGGAGATCTAACCCCTCGACCACCGCGGACCCAATGGTGATGTAGATGTTGGTGGTGGGTGTTCTACCCGAAGGCAGGTTTAGAAACACGGATGGCGCCGGTTGACAGAAACTAGGACGTCCTCCAAGACCGACTAGGTGATGTAATTCTGCTGTGGTTCAATATTGTCTTCCACTGTATGTATATGAGGGGACAACACTACACCAAGTCTTGAACACAGACAGACAATTGTAAATATTGACCTCCCCGGCCGGGAGTTGAACCCGGAACCCTTGATTAACCACTGAGCCAAGCGGTACGACATGCCATACCACGGCCGTACAGTTTGTTGTGCGATCACAGCCGTTACGCCAACAATTAACGTTTTCATTACTTGTATAAGTGACCAGTTGAGCACAACATATGTTAATGTACTGTACTCTTGTGGACATTCGCCACTGCAATAGCATGTCGCCCCATAAGTCTTAGACTGAGACTTATAAGACGAAAGAAATAAACGAAAAAATGAGAAAACAAGCCTACTTTGGTTGTAGCCAACACATTCCGTAAACCAAACACAGAACATTAAAGAACCCATAAGGAATTAGTCAACAAATAAATAAAGGTAAATAAAATAAATATCCAAAAATAAAAGTTGAAATACAAAACAAAATAATCTGTAAAACTCAATATCAACAACTAAGACAGCACAGACAATAATGGGACGAAGAAAATATAGGACACAAGACAGAATAACAACTATGACGTCACATACAAACGAATAGACTAGACGACACAACGACGAAGACACACAAAAAAAAAAACACAATAGATTTCTAAAGACCTACTTTTCACGACTTTTCGGGAGCTGACATCTGATCCCGTCTTCAGATGAAGTAAAAGTGTAAACTTGGAAAAAATTGAGTGGTATTTATAGTCTGCAACTTTGCTCCTAGCGCGACCAATGGCAGTCGAGCTCCCTCCTGATTGGCCGCGCACCTTTTAATGGGACTCTTAATGCAGGCTTACAACTGGCATCTGTAGCCGTATACTTGACAGTAAATGTGGCCAATGATTTGAAACTAGACTGTCGGGGTGCATTTGATTTTACAAACACCCAGCGAGTTATGGAAGCTTCGGCTTTCGGTCTCGCGACAGCACGGCCTCGGATGGCACATGAGGAAACGACGACGACGACGACGACGACGACGACAATGAAGAGGCACAGGGATGAGAATTGTGGGGAAAACCGGAGATCCAAAGAAAACCTGTCGACCAGCGACATCGTTCAGCACGATTCCCAAATGCGAAAATCCGGTGTTCCATCCCGTCGAAACTAGGAACTCGATTCACCTTGGTGGAAGGATAGAGCGCTAGCCGCTGAGACAAACGCAGCCTCACCCTGACAAGAAATCTTTTCATGCTAATAGAAAGCACCTTCCAATAAGAATCAAGACCGACCAGGCAAGTCTACATAAATAACCGCAACACCATTTCCTTCTTAGACATAAGATACATAAGCAATGACTAAATGATATACACCGTATGTTTTATGTACTTTTACAAGAGAAAGTATTCAACCAGCAGAAACTACAGGTGGAATGACAAAGTATTTGAGGCGTAAAAATGTTCGAAATACATATGAGAAGAATTGTAAGAAGTGTTTACGACAGGAATACTAGATACGTAATAAAATCAACTTAGTCGGCCTGACAAAGTTTACGAAATGCATTGTACATTTAAAATTGAAATTTTCTGGGAAGCGGTTGACAAAAAAATTCCGCAGGTGTTTAGCTTTAAAATCTCAGAAACTGTTGGTAAATTTGCAATTATTATTGTATATTTTTAGGAATTTATGTTTTTTTAAAGTTTCTTGTAAAACATTAGAATATTTATTTGTTATATTTCTATTTTATCGGAACTAGTTTCAATATATTTTGTTCAAAATAACAAAAAAATAAACTGTATACAATTAAATATAAGTGCAATAGGAGTTGTATTGAGGGCACAAACGAACACACAAATGATCTTATAAACATTAATTTGCCCAGGAAAGTATGTTAATGATGAGAAAGAAGCTTCGTGTGGAAGGAGTTATTTACGACCTGTGTCGTCTGGGAGCAGGCGAGCTAGGGCGTAAATCACAGCTGATTGTAGAGCTCGTGCGGCGAACACGTGTGTCACACGCTCTGAAGTTTCTGTCCGCCTCTATGGTTATCCTCCGCACACATTGTGATCTCTCAGCTGCACGCACTCCCGTTGTCATTCTTCTCGCAACCACGCCAGTAGGACACGTCTGGTCCTACCTACACCATACAAGATGAAAGTTGTGACTCAGTGTTACGTCTTCAGCTCCATTATCAGACGATTTTGGCTGACAGGAGTAATATTGATCTCAACGTTACGACTGACGCATGGACGGCGTTGCAGCTTGTCACGCTTATTCTTTTTTACGCGAAACTGCTTAATTTATTCATATTATGTTTACCTATACGAAAAGAACACACACTTTAAACTATGCTTCTGTGTTGTCAAAAATTCAGCACGCTTGTTAAAATCATGATTTTCGGGCCTCTCAAAATGACTAAAAAGAGGGTTTTTAGACTGCTGTAATTCCGAAAATATTACCTGAATCCGTAAAGTGCAAAGCTAGAGGCATGCGTTGGTATTTACTTCATACTATTCAAAAATATAATGTTGTGGTCACAGCTTAAAGACCTATTGGAAAAAGACTATAACGAAAACTTTGCACGCTAGTTCGGCCGACTGCGAATATAGGCGATATGCTTCTCGTCAAGCATGGGACACTGGCTCTCATCGCTACGCTGTTCCTACGCGTCAAAGGTGGAAATTCGAAACCGACGAACACTCCTCTTAACACTTTCAGTGCAAGAAAAGGAGTATAACGTCGTCAGGAGGTTAACTGTAGCATAGTAATGCAGACTTCAGCACTACGCACTCGTATTCACACTGCTCAAGCAACAGCAACTAGCAGTGTCGGGAAACAGAATGTAAACAGTTCGTGTTGTGATCACACATAAGCAAGTTGAAAGGAATATACTACATAATCGTGTAGCGTCAGGTACATAACTAGTTGTTATTAGTTGGTGTGTCAACTTAGAACCTACACTACATCATCCGCCACCGATTACGATAATACATATCAAACTGTCATACAACTAGATAAAACGTTCAGTCACTGCACCCACTATTAAGTGCGCGTTCTACGTGGATGACACTTATAGTTAGCACTGTACAGTGAGATGATTTACTGGCAAATACTAGTGTCTTTACAACGAGTCATCTTAGTTATGTAAGCTCCTGCAAGAATAGTTCATGAACCGTGTAAGTCGACAGTCACATAACACACAATATGTCACATGTACAAGGCGAACAACATTTTTACCAGACTAAAACACTTTAGGAAATTACTATGTCACCAAATGTCTTGAAACAACCTGTAATTTCGCTACATAAGTTTGGTACACAACATGTCAGTCGCTGGCTTCTTATTTCGTACATTTATCTTGGGATGTACTAACTTTTATGAGCATATTTATGTAACACAACTATGTTTCAAAGTATATTTATGTTACAAACACTACTGACAGAATTTCATCTGAATTAAGTTAAAAAAAAAAACTACATGACAATTTTAAAGAGAAATCCAACAAAACCCGCCAAATATATTCAAACATCTGATAAAAAAAATATAAAAATAAAAAGTAACTGCTGCGCTGACACTGTCAAAAATTAAATGTATAAAACGTATTTTATGTTGGCCCTATCAGAACACCAAGTATTGACTAGTTGCCTAATATTTACCCAAGTTACTTATCATTGTTATGTTGTTTCAAAAATAAAAATGTATATAATTTAATGTCAATAGCAGTAATATGCATATTAAATAATAAGTAAAATACAGTAGATATCTAAGCTGCTAGGAGAGCTATCAGTACAATGCTATCACTTTTCTTGGTATAGTTGTATCAAAACATCATCACTGTACCGGAGGTGACAGCGTTTATTTCTGAAATGAAGACAGTCTACCAAATATGTTATCGTCAGGTGTAAGCATTTTGCCAGATAAACTACAATTTTGCTAGGTAAAAAAATCAGAAGATTTCTTCCGGTTATTTATTCTGGCAGCAAAATATATTTGATAGGTCAAGAAATATTAATTTCGCCATACTCAAAGAAAATGTTTAGTAAAAATTTCTTTCAGTGATAAGTTGACTTAATACTAACCCTTTCTTCAAGCAACCGTTCAATTTCCTACTGCAACAAGTAATAAATAATTTGTGGATAGTTATGCTATGCTTGTGTTCGCAACCATTGAGCTCAGCATGTGTTGCTGTGTTTTCAGCGTCATGAACCATTACGAACAACAGAGTTGCGGCAATGACAACAAACCACGTCGTTTATAGTGGATTCTGTGTACAACACCAAAGATTAACGTCCTTAATTGTGCCACACGTACACAAAGCATGAAGAAAAAAACCAAAATTAAGTTTCTTTAAGGTAAAACTCTTTCTTGTACAAATTTTCTTTTGAAATTCATGTAGGTAGTATTTTTTACATAATGGAATATTAAACCCTATCTTTTCTTAGAAGAGTTCATGTAACTTATTTTTCCAGTGCTTTGAGGTCTGCGTATATTCTCTGGAGATCAAGGCAAGAAGGAAGTGAATCATCCGACACATCACTGCAAGCCCGCCAGTGGCGTCATTTCAGGTTTTTCTTGGGGGGGGGGGGAAATTTTTTTTCGGCGACGGTGACCTTGTTGCATCTTTTTTATTAATTAAGCATGTATAAATTTGAAATTTTAATAATTAAACTTCTGTTTAATATGCTTAAGTCAGCATTATTTAAATAATAACTTATAAAAAATATATTTTATACATATAAAATTCCAAATCTAGGGGGGCCTCCTCCCCCTTAGATGATGCCCCTGAAGCCCGCCAGTATCAACAGCCTATTACACCCATGTTATGTTGGTCAACACTAAATTGGCAACTGAAATATCCAGCGTTCAATACGGGTTCACTTTATGTCTGTTACAGCAAAGTGTCATAACACTTGTAACTAATTGATTGCTGGCGCGTCTTAGGTGCTTGTCAGATCATAACGAACACCAGCGAAACAAAGAAACTGCATTACGATTATTTTGTTCTGGGTCAGAGACATTTTTATGGGCAGTTGACGCAAGCAGCGTCCGAGCATGGTTTAAAATCGTCAAAGTTTAATATTTTCTACAAGAAAACAAGTGTTCTTCGGTATATTATTTTATGTGTTAGGAGAGTTGTTATTTAAAATTTCCACCAGCTCTTAAGTATTCCCCCTAAATATACCATAATTTTAGTAACGTGGGCGAATTTTTTTTAGGACAAGCTATAAGTCGAACATGTACGTTTGTATAATTTTCACAATTTGTACGAGACTTATTTCGTGATCTGGAAAAAAATATTAATTATAAATAGCTGGTCACTACTTTACACAACGCTGTGTTGATATAACAGCCTTAATATTACGGTATATTTACCAATTCGTTATATTTCTGGGCGAGGAGGACTGCCTCATGCAGTGTCATTCACAAATGTAACGGGTCTAAAGAATATTCTCCCAGCATGCACTCGAGGAATACTTATGGATGTGGCAAAGTTGCAAACAATGGTCATGTTGTAAGCAGATATAAGCCGTCCATCAATAGGAGCTGAAAATGATTGCTAAAAGATATTGCACCTAACTTGTTTCAATGCGTAACGTTCACATCTGCAGTTGTGTTTCATGATCGGTGATTGGACGTTTGAAATTTTTAGCGCTGTTATTCCCACAATTGAGAGACGAGCAGTGTTGCAGTAAGTTGATCTGATGGCCATAGTCAAGTGAGAGACATCCCATTGAAGAAGCTGGTGAAAAAATCTTATCACGAACATTTTCGTTCATTATGCATCAAATACACATTTGAGCCTGACAGGTGAGAGAGAAGCTATTGGTACACGATAAATGTCAGTTATTGCCATAGCAACGTGCATAATTCAGCCTATAGTTGCTATGCTATAGTCTGATTTCAAAAGTTTCAACAGAGACCGTTGATAATAAAATAATTCCGCAATACTGGCACATGGGTACAGAAACCTAGACATGACATATGCTTCTGCTGCTTATATAAGTCTCTATGATCTCTGGTTACATGAAACTTTGTATCCACCCACGGAAATGGTTTCCTCTGGTTCTTCTTCGGCTTTCTAGATACAGTATAACCTGTATGCAGTCGTTTTACATGCAATCTGTGTTGCATGCAGTCGTGTTACATGCAATCTATTATACATGCAGTCTTGTTACATGTAGTCGTGTTACACGCAGTCGTGTTACACACAGTCGTGTTACACGCAGTCGTGTTACACGCAGTCGTGTTACATTCAGTCGTATTACAAGCAGTCGGGTTACACGTAGTCTTGTTACATGCATTCGTTACATTTATTCGTGTTACATGCAGTCGTGTTACATCTAGTCGTGTTACATGTAGTCGTGTTACATCTAGTCATGTTATATCTAGTCGCGTTACATGTAGTCGTGTTACATCTAGTCGTGTTACACGCAGTCGTGTTACATTCAGTCGTATTACATGCAGTCGTGTTACACGTAGTCTTGTTACATGCATTCGTTACATTTATTCGTGTTACATGTAGTCGTGTTACATGTAGTCGTGTTACATCTAGTCGTGTTACATCTAGTCGCGTTACATGTAGTCGTGTTACATGTAGTCGTGTTACATGTAGTCGTGTTACATGTAGTCGTGTTACATGTAGTCGTGTTACATGTAGTCGTGTTACATGCAGTCGTGTTACATGTAGTCGTGTTACATCTAGTCGTGTTACATGTAGTCGTGTTACATGTAGTCGTGTTACA
>PNEQ01105873.1:0-27854 GCA_003012365.1 Medauroidea extradentata
CCGACTGAGACCCTCAGCTCAGCCTCCTCTTGGTTTGAGTCGGGGCCCATCTTACCCCTAACAGACTCACCGGGCCTGCTCCCGGTCACTTTCGCAGACTACTCGTCGACCTTTCTCAGGGGAGGGTCCCCTCCAGGCCTGCCCAGCATATAGGCAACCACTACCACTACGAATCCAACCCATGACCAGTCACGGCAGAGAACCGTGCCGTGGGACTAACCTGGTCGCCCGTAGTACTTCCTAATTTCCATGGCATTCGTGGGTTTTCCAGCCTGACCGTCTGGTACTAGAGGATCTCACAGGGTACTCCTTATTACCTGGAGTACCCACCGGAGGGACTCCCTTACAACCCGTAGGTCCGTATCGTATAACAGTATACAATCTAAATTTTTTTCAAAATATTTGGTTAAAAAATGTTTTAAGTCATTTACAATTGTTTGAATTAAATGAAAGAAAGCGCTGACCAACATCTCTCACTCACTCACTTAGTAGCAGCAGTGTTACTCACCCGCTGTACTTGGGAAGTGGTACCGTGGGTACTGTATACCTTGACGCTCTGGTGAGAGAGAATATGAACATGTATGATAAATTATAATGAGCAGGGCTCAGTCATCTTAAGAACGTCAGAGTTTTGGTGAAAATAATTTTACCCCGAGTTGTTTCAGTGCGTTATGTGCACATCTGCAGCCGTGCTTCATTGTTATTGGCAGGATGTACTGTGCAGAAGCATCGCTCACTTGACTGTGCCAATCAGAGTAAGATTAGTGCAACATCATTCGTCTGTAATTTGCGATTATAATCCCGAGACGCTTAAAAGAATCTAATCACTGACCATTAAGTAGTGCTGCAGATGTTCACATAAAGTACTGAAAGAAGTTGGTGCGAAATTAATTTCCTAAAAAACCAGTGGCTTGAGTAATCTTTCATGACATTGCTGTAACAAAAAAAAACGGTATATGTTAAGAAGAGGAGAATATTGGTATGTTGGAATAAATTTGAGTCTGTGTTATTAGAGTGATTTTTTTTTTGCCAATGAAAATACCTACATTTGCTCACAGCTTTCAGGGTATTGAAAAAATCAGCATAATCTATCCTGCGCCTCATCTCTATGAGCAAAAAATCCAGAAGTAGTATTTGTGCAGGCTCGACATGTACTCAGCCCCATCTTATTACACTAGTCATGCAAATCCCTAACCTTACACACGTCAGATCCACGAGATCGGTAGCACCCTTAAAGGGGATTGATCCCTGTCACGTCGGTTTTACGGTTTTTCTTATAAATCAGGGAATAGACGTATTATTTTACTTTTTTCACGCTGACAAGGCATAGTTTATTGTTTCATTCATTTTTTAAATCCATATGGCAATGTTTCTGTTAATTTTGTGGACTCTGTTGTCGCTCCCGCAAATGAAGCAATTTTTCCTTTTCAGCTGTTTCCCGTTGCAAAATAATGAATATATTATGGATCCAGCAATTACAGAAAATCGATTAAGTTTGTATCTATGCCCTGTCGTGACAAAAATTTTGATACATCGACTGGAACAGAAGTTATCGAGAAGAATCAGATAAATCCAAGGTGGTAGGGATCAATACCCTTTAAGGATGATCACGTGGCAAAAATATTTATATTTGTACGAGATAGTGTTCGTTTTATAGACGTTACTTGTGACTACATATCTCAGTGTAAAAATTGTTCAGCTGTCATAATTTTTCCATATCAGCATGCCAATGTCAAATTTTACAAGTTACGGGAACATAGGAACAACAAAAAGCAAGAGACTTACTCGAACGATATATTTTACACTAAAATTAGATATTGTGAGCCATATGCTAATATATGTATAAACACTCAATGAAATTCCTTGTACTTTTTAATCAAATCTGAAAATGATGAAAATTTACTTAGTTGTAATTTTTAAAAATAGACAAAATGACTTTTATGTGTTTTTTTATATTTTAGCATATGGCCCATAATATTTTATTTTCAGAGGAAATTATTTCATTCTAGTAAGACATTAGTTGGAGATTAGCGCTGTATCAACATTATAACACACCCACACAGAAATGCCCACAAGGGGGATCATTGCACAAATTGCGCATTTAGAATTTTTTTTTTTGGGGGGGGGGTAGGATTTTTTTTTTTTTCAAGAATAAAAATTTTATTCATAAACGAAATTTGTTTTCATGATTGTACAAGTGCTATCTTGGTATTAACTAGTAAAAACCAGAGCAGTTGTATTTGTGTACGATTGTTTTTACGAAATGGCAGCCTAAATATATCTCCAGTACTGAAGTGAAACTCCTTGTAGATTTGTTTTTGAATATTTGGGGATGGATTTTTTGAAGGAGGAGGGGGGGGGCATGTGCGTATTGGGTCTTGGGGGGATGGGCACCCCTGCACTCACACACGCACAAACGCAGCATAATAAACCCGAATTTCAGCAAAACAGTTCGTTCATTTAGTGGCGCGGACCGGCTTTGGTTGCAGCCAGGTTGGTGAGAATCAATAATACAAAGGCAGCTGCAGTGAATGGCCCTCATTCCTGGCCGCCCGTGTGCACGACAGCAATTTCACCGGCCCAGAACCCCCTTCCCTAACCTCTGAGGGTTGTTAGCAGCCTCCTCTGCTGCTATAATATATCAGAAGGGCGGGTGTGCATGCGACGCACCCGGGGCAGCCGACTGTATTTTTTTAACCCCTGTTTCTCGTGCTGCGCCCTCCATTGTGCCCTTAGTCCTGTCCTTGTAGGACGTACACTGTAAAAATACTTTCTGAACAGTATTGGAACTTTTTAACTCAAACTCGTAAACAGAGCAAGTATTGAGCATTGTTCCTATGCAAGTATATTAACGTCTGGTTGTTTCCTATAAATGCATATACCATTAGTATGTTCAGTGGTTGATATGCCGACCATCGCTTTAATTTGGCGACGGAGGTGGGTGGGAGTCACGAGGTCCTCCCCCCGGGAAAATCCTGATTGTGTGATGCAAAATGGGGGCTATGTTTTCATACGTAAATTTTGAAGCTACCGCTGATAGGAATGTTATTATTTATTAGATATATTTTTATCATTTCCCTTGGCACAATCCGTCCCTAAACAATTTGGGGAGGGGGCGTGTCCCCCCGCGCCACACCCTGTAGGGCACGCCCACCTGCTTTTCTTAACACTCGTACACATCAGTGTGGTAAATTCACAAGTAATTTTGTACAGTGTAGTACTGCGCTACCCCCTACGCCTTATCTTTGCCGCGGGAACAGAGGGTTGCTCTATTCCGGGAAGGCGTGCGTGCACCCCTGTCGCCCCCCCCTTCGCCCGGGGGCTCATTTAGCTGCGGACGACGAGTGATGGTTTCCAATAGGCGCATGAAGCTCGGGTGTTAGAACAGACGGGGGTCGTACCACGAGGAAGGTTCTGCTATAGGAGGAGACTAGGCCGGGTGTAGGCTGTCTCGCTGTCTTCCAGCCGTGAAGGTGGCCATACGGGTGGGCGTTCCAGGACTAGAGCGGTAAGGACTACATGACACGCGAATCACGCCTTATCCTAGCTTCTAATGGTCAGACCATTCGCCTCCCACCAAGGTGATCCGGGTTAGATTCCCGGCAGGGTCGGTCCCCGGATTTTCGCATGTGGGAATCGTGCCGGACGATGCCGCTGAACGGCGGGTTTTCTCGGAGATCTCCCGTTTACCCCGCCCCTTCATTCCGGCGCCGGCCCATTATCATATCATGTCACCCCTCATCAGCGCTAAAGACCTCGATGTTAAGCGCTGATCAAAATCTCTCGCACTAAGCGCAAGTCACTGAAATCTTTGGAGGTTGGTAAGAAGGCCACAAGTCATATGAAAACATAATGAGACTTGCTCTCTTCTTACTGTTAACTGAAGGCGGCAAGAAGGATAAACCTACGTATTAATATGCAGATATGTATACTCTATTGAACACCTACTAACTACTGCAAAAATGTACAAGTCTCAATGGTAAGTAATTAGACTTAGGTCCTTCCTACCGAACACTAAAGATTAATATCGTACATTCTTCTCGCCCACAACTCGCATCTATGGGACATCCAGTGGTGACACTATTAATGTATACCGTAATATTAAAGAGTTCTTGGACCTTAGCTTATGTTTTTTTCCATTGGGGACACGGAAACGTGTAGGCGATGTGTCGATTCCAATACGTGCGTTAAACACAGCTTCGTCTCTAAGCACAGAGGACTAAACTAAAAGCGTGCCGTATTTTCGTAGAGAGTGTTTTTCAATGGGGCTTTAAACGTTGAACCTACTCTTTTATGTATGGAAAGTATGAGTTAAAGTCTAACGCAGGTCTATACAATTTGGTTTTAACGTTACGACTGGTATTTTTGAACTTCAGCGGTGCCAAAAAGCCATTTTTACCACTATTAAAGAACTGGTAATCATATTTTTAGTAAGTGGACGGTATTTTTAAAACGACAGTGACCTAGATAGGAGTGTATCTTCTCTTCGTAAATTAACGCATTGGTAGGGAAAGGAAAATGTCGTTATGTCAATTACCTGGATGTTGGAACCCGTGTGTTTTGTATATACTCAAGCTACGATCATTTGTCCAGTAGCTGCTACTCACTGCAAGCAATGAAGTACTTACGGTCACGGGTTCCTATTTATGCTGTTTTTGACAGTTTAACTTTTTTTTCCTGAAAGAGAGCAGATATCGCAAAATCGTTACGCAGAAGCGTTGGAAATAGTTTGTATTATGTAGCCTAATTTTCTTCGAAACACGTGTTTATATGATTTTGACTAATTATCGACTTAAGTAAATTTTCTTTGAGTCTATAACTAGCCAAATCTATAAAAACGTATATTTTGCAAAAATTAGGCTACGTAATACAAGCGATTTTCAACATTTATAATGTAACGGTTCTGCGATATCTGATCCCTTTCAGGATTTAAAATAAAAACTTACTAAAATAGCATAAATAGGGACCCGTGGCCCTAACAGGCGAAGCTTGTGTATGCATAGGGCTGTGGATTCTAACATATAGAGCATTGAAATCACGAAATGTTCTTTTCTCTACGCACTGGAAATACGTTACATAGTTATATTATTAAAAAAAAAAAAAAAAAAAAAAAAAAACTCTTCATACCACGCGACAGATCGGTTCACGTACCAGGTCCAACTAACTCTTAAATATAAAGGTGTATTGTGTGCACCTATCTCTTTGAAAAGATTCTGCACCAAGATATTCTAACTTAAGAGCGTTGGACCCGTAAAATTTAATTTTTTTTTGTATTTATGCCAAACACCGTTCAACTTTTGCACATCAGATAACACGTCATTTCCCCAAACAAAAAAAAATTAGGCCCAATAGTTTTTGGAAAATCACTCATCAAAGTCACGAAATGGCCATTACGGTGCAGCCAAAATCAAAAAAAGTAATTAAGTAATGAATTCAAAATTACGGGAACTGAAAGTCAGTGTATCAATGCATTTCATGACATGTTTGACAAAAGTTAGTTTTCAGTATTTCAGTAGTAGCCGTAAGTCAAAGTTATGCAAAAATTTACTCATTTTCATTAATTTTTAAAAAAATACAAAAATATATAGCTTTGTGTTTACAAAAGTGTCTTGAAGTAGTTCACATCATTAAGTATCGATATGAATTATCTTGTTTTTGCAAGTTAATTATTTTTTATTATTTTGGCTACACCGCAGCTGCCATTTTGTGACTTTGATAGGTGATTATGCTAAAACTATGGGCCCTAATTTTTTTCTATTCGGGGAAATGACATGTTACCTGATGCGTAAAAATTGAACAGTGTTTGGCACAAATATAACATTTTGAATTTTTACGGGTCCAACGTCCTTAAAAAGGACAACATAAACCACTCATTTTGGCCATCTTCAATCGCAAGAAAACAAGCTTAAATGATTATTGGTGAACCTGAAATGGGTATGCACACGCGTAGCTTACTTTGAATGCTATTTCTAAGTATATATCACTCTCGCGCAATAAAGAGTTTTCCAATAATCTGTAGAGATGATGCTATAACGCGAAAATGATTTGTGGCAACATACCCTTGAAAACACAGCACTCTCTTGCAACATATATGATTCGGTAATATACTTCTAACACAACGTAGCTGTCTGCAGACCAATAGACCAATAACAGGCATCAAATATGACAATATCAGGATTTTTGTTGGCTCAGTCAAATAGGGTAACACCTCCAAGTTCAAGCTAAAGCCAGCTGAAGGTGTGTTCAATTCCAACACAGTAGTTTTCTCGCGATAAACCATCATCTCTAATCTGGTAACAACTGAAGCTCTGCACACCGCTCGATTGCTTGGACAGGCAGTCGCCTTAAACTAAAGCTGCATTTACACGACGCTAGATTGTACCTTTATGAGATTCCTCACGCAATCCGTCGTTCTAGAATACCAAACCTTGCCGTTCGAAGTCACTTCAGACATACAATCTGGCAGTAAGTTCTATCTCCTTGCTGGAACGTGGTTGATAGTCTCTAGAGATAGTCAATGTACCTTTCTTCAGCAAAAAACAGTATTTGGTGTATTCATCTGGCAGCAGCCTAGACTTCTCAGACCTATACATGCACTGGCCAAAATCGAATAGCCATTGGCTTCTAACTGTACAAGCGGGTAGCACGTGTTATATAATGATTTATGCTCTTATGTATTTTTAGTTTGATGTCGTTAAGTGTGTGTCATAAATACCGTCGTTTACGAACTACACAGTTGCTCACTGCATTGGAAGAAAGCTTACTCATTCTACCTTTGCTTCATGCAGCATGTCCGACCAGAGATTAAAAGCAATGTGTTTGTATTAACAGACGTATGAATATAAATCCTGTAACGGGGGAAATCACCAGAGTTGCACCTTGTCAGATCCAATCCATGATTTTCTAATAAAAGATGGCGTTAGGAAATTATTTCGAAGTAAAACGTCATGCATGCAGAGTAAATTTATGTCAAAATGCTTGTGAGAACACCTTCTGAAGTTTTTACATATAATGGTTGCAAAGCTGATGAGTATGAATGTAAATCGCTAGGAAATGGAGATCATTGAGGGGTTGTAAGAAAATAGTGAAACCTGGTGGTAAGGGTGACAGAGGGTAGTGGAATCGTCCCCTCCAGGCGGATGGCCTTTCGCAGTTGGACGAGCATCAGAACCCACCACATCATGCGTGTCTGGACACTTTTACCTCGCCTCAAACCCCTCGCCAGATAAATCCTCACGCTGCTTCCCCCTCCCGTGTAATTTCCTACTGCTGCGTTCCCCACTCCCTCCAGCACATAGAAAACACTTCCTTGATTGCGAGGGGTTTGCCCTACGGCCGTGTTTGCCGCTCGTGGGGTTGGGTGCAGGGAGTCAACCCGGTGATTTGATTGGTCCCCCTCAGGCTGTACCAGGATCTGGCGACATGGCTTTCAAAGCGTTGTCCCATCCATTGAGAACCGACCCCCTACACGAGACACGCGCGCCGCTCGGATTATAGTTCAATCCTCAGAGTCGCTTCTTGTCGGGAACGATGGACACTCCGCCCTCCTATCCCCCGTACCATCTGGATATCACTCCGTGCTGTTTGGTGCCGCTGTCCTAGTCGGTCGTCAGTCGTTGGGGGCTAATAGCCCGCGCCTCCCCTATTTCAGTTCGTGAGGCAATAATTTAGCCTGGAGCAGCAGCTGGTTACATTGTTGTTCTGAGCTCATTGTGGTTAGGAGATCATGTGAAGCAGTGAGATGTGAAACCATCCGCTATTAGTGAATGATACAGTGCCTTTGGAAATACTGTCGAAATTTTTACATTATTGCCAGTACTACTATATTAGAGATAATAACTGTTGGGATTAAGAGCCAGTAACCCCCAACGTATTGATTTATTGATTTTCCTTACTTAGTTTTGTTTTTGGTTTCACAACCGAACATTTAAAATATACCAAGCTGAATATAAAAGAACTAAACTGAGAACTCATTATGTCTTTTTTCTTTTTACTTTATTATTTTGTTAAATTCTATAAAAAAAGACACGAGTTCTCAGTTAAGTTATTATACGTCATCTGAAAAAGATCAAAAGCTGTGTTTTCAGTGTGGTACTTTCAAAATTTTCGGTCGTGAAACAAAAATTGTTAAGGAAATTCATTAATATCTTGACGATACAATATATTTATTTTCATTGGGTTTTCGTCTCTCGACAGCGAGGCTATTAGGGTACGGTTACACAGAACTTGAATAAGCAGGGGTATCGGCCATGGCGTAGTTAAAGAGCCATACCAATATTCGCCTGGAACGATTTCGGGCAACCATGGTAAAACCGAAATCAGGATAGTCGGAGATTGTAATCAAACCCAGTTGCTCCCGACTACGAGTCCAGTGTTTTACCGTCGCACCACCAATTAACTGCTGTTCATTGCAGAGTGTTTGCACCACAGATTAAGGGGTATGGAAAGGTAAGATGTCGAGCGAACGACTGGAATAGTCAATCGTCCTTAAAAGTTGTACTATCCATAATTCGATGGGATTTTTTTCGCGGAGTAGGCCTACATATCTTATTAGTGGGCGTCTATTTGTACAGCACTAGGCGGTAGTTAGCTTCACTTATGAGTAAAAAATTAAAAACCGTTCTTAGAAAATTAAGGACTTAAAACCACAAAATCCATAAAAATTGAAAACTGTAATTTTTTTAATGTTTTGTATGATCATATCCAGTACTGTATAGTAACCAAATTTAAAAAATACACGCATATATATATATATATATATATATATATATATATATATATATATATATATATAATATTACTGTCAGAAAACCTCTCGTGCAGAGGTTTTCGGATAGTAAAATTATTTTCAAATGAAATCGCGAATATTTTTGAAATTCCGTTATAATAAGAGTACTAGATATTGTCATACTTAACATTATAAAAATTACCGTTTTCCTGTTTTTGTGGATTTTGTGGTTTGAAGCAGTTATTTTTCTAAAAACAGTTTTTAATTTTACCTTTCTTACATCTTACCTTTCCATAAACCTTAAATACACGTCATTCTTTGGGACGTTGGTCTTTGAATATGTTTATAGTTTTATGAAATACATTGCAGAGTGTTTAAAATGTCTGTTTTATTACAACAAACTACAAAACAATTTTTCTCGAGTATCAACTTCGAAAAGAAAACTAATTTCATGTGAGATTGAAAAATGATTTTAAGGGCGCCGCCTACATTCCAGATGCGCTGTAATGTGCGGGTAAATATATTTTGCTCACGAAATTATTCCACATGTGCCCATTATGCCGAAAAGGAAACAACACACTTCGGACAAGTTCGGAACGTCATTGTTAAAAGACACCATGCTAATCAAAATCGCTCTTTCCAAAATTTTCTAACTTGACGTATGCGAAAGTGTGATAGAAAAGTGTACTGATCTTTGCTATGATCCAATAAAGTTATACAACTTTTTTAAACTGTAACACTACGTAATATTTATATACAAAGTGGAAATGTACCGATAGTTTTAAAACTTGTCGAGACACTGGAGACAATGACAGTATTATTACACTGGTTAATACTTAATAATGCACTGATTCTAAAAAAATTGCCAACAAAATGTACGCCGATAGATGTTCACCCGGAAACTGCTAAACTTGCGCAAGTGGTTCTGCTTAGGAATATCTTTGAAAGAATACAACACGTGTGTATGTCTATTTAAGGTTCTCCATTTACATTAAAAAACTAATCTCTCGAGGCTGAAAATTGTGAAAACTGTTTTCTTTTTGCGGTCAATTGTAGGTATGAAAACTGTGTACAGAATCTCGAAAAAGGTATAGGAGTGTGCAGTACACCTTTATCTTTAATATTACTTCATAAAACGATACGGTCACAACTGAAAATCTCGTATAGAAGCGCTATATGTGAGAAGAGTACATGCCAGTTCCCGCACTTGTGTTTAGAGGCTAGGATTAAGTTGGACCCACAACCCCCACTTAGCGTACGCGCGTACGTACGTGTAAAAGTAGAAACACCAAGTGTACAAGCTGCATTCACATCCTCGTAATAGAGTTGGTCAACTTCCTACTTCGTACCTACGTACGCTAAGTGGTGTTTGTGAATGCAGCATATGCAAACGTATGGCTGAATTAAATATTAATTTATAAAGAGAAATCATTTACCTTCTGGTCATATATTATTTAATTTGCTTCGAAGAATAAAAATAAATTACGATAGTCTATTACCGATATTTTGTTATGACTTCAACAATTTCCGCGCATGTCTAGATTAGATAATTGTTGTGAATCCAATCTGTAATAATTAACATACGTACGTGTGTTCGTTCGTATGTTAAGTGTGGTTGTGAATTTGGCTTTAGGCATGATACACACGATATGTCGTCTTTTTCGCTTCGTAATTCTAGGTCTTGCTAAATACGCTTACTTAGGCAACCATCTTGAGCAGCTGATGGTTGCATCGGAGACTAATGAAATTAAATTATATTTGTGTATGCTGGGTGATTAGAAATATTGATTTACTGGCAATTGCAGCAGTAGTCGAGTCCCCAAAGTGTGTATTGGACTGATGGGTGGTTGGACCAACATGTCCTGTGTGCGTTATGTGCAAGTTCCACAAGGGGAGGACGAAAGCGGTGCAGTCAGTGCACCCTGGTGCAGGCGAGACGAACAATGCCGGCGGCTATAACCAACCACCCACTCACCCACGGAGCGGATGTTCCCTTGATGAAAGAGGGGGTGGATCATGGTCACACCCCTTTAACTCTCCCTCGTGCTGGTCCCCTGGTGCCCACATGGGGCCTTCTGTAGTTTATGGTTCATACATGAGCCAGGAGTGTGGGGCAGGATGAGATACGCACACTGTATGTATGCGGCTATCCCGTATTGCTTGCACGGTTACTTGCGCACATGCAGGTTTCAGCCGTGTACGGAAAGTAACTTTGTAAAGTGAACTAGGTTTACTCCGTCACGTCACCTGGCCAGGCTGTGGTAGAAAGCATCCAAGTCCACTATAAAAAAGTGTAAATATACACGAACAAATAGTTGGTAATTTGACATTTTTGTTCATGTAATCATGGAATACACTGGCAATTACACGCAATTATACGCAAATGTTCTTAGTGATCCAAAATATGGACATATATTTGATTAAAAAACAAATGTGTAGATAAATTTACTAGAATGTTGATGTAAAATTACATTTTTAAATATACGTGTAGAAATACACTTGAAATATATTACTTGTAATTTTGTAATCGTATGTTTATAAAATGTTTTAGCTAAAACCCAAAAATATTACTATGTTTTATTACGATGCAGTTTTCGCGTAGATTTACAGTTAAAAGTGTACAAAGTCTGTCGCCGTGTCTATGAACTCCAGTCTTATAAATTTAAGTTTTGCTATGTTCATCTCAACAATATTTTCGCTAAACGAAGTTTTAGTCTTTTATACACAAAATCATTTTTTTTTTTAATAAACTTACTTGAAACCTACGTTTGACTTTGTATAATAAGCTTGATCGTCGTGCTATAGTTGTACAATTAAGCAAAAATACGCGTAGTAAGAAAGAGGAAAAGGGTTTTCCTTGTAAATTGGTGAACAGTGTGATAAAATAATACCTGTAAGTGCAAAAAACAAGTAGTTAAGATTTCCATTTAGTCTGGATTGATTGGATCCCTAGTCACAAATTACAATAGTCGTCAACCATCGGTGGTCTCGTGGTTATCGTCGTTACTGCTAACTCAAAGTTCGTGGGTCTGAATACTCGCAGGGTCAGAAATTTCCGTTTGGTAATTGCAAGTCACTGACGCTTTGTAAGTTACAAACCATTTCAGAATATAATTTTCCATACGTAACTGACATTACGGTTCCTTTGCGCCAGCTTGCCACAGTCACAAAATTTAAATACTGTATTTTAAAAGTTTTTTTTCCTTTGAAGTACGAAATATTTAACACAATAACGTGTTAAAATACACGTACCGTGGCGTTGTTATTATACATGTATTTTATTGTATTTTTTATCGTTAAATACGGTAAAAAAATACACGGACGTAGGTTGTGTAAAATTACACGAACATGTGTGGAGATTGTGCTGCACGTACATTCGTATAAACTTACACAAGTTTTTTTACAGTTATGGTTCACTTTTTGAACGCGAGAAAACACTACTAAAACACTTTTTGAATGACTCAGAGCTGAAATTTTGCTCTAACCGGGTCAACAGAGTCTCTCTTTGTGAACGCCTTTCGATCGTCGGCGGGGATCGTGCACCGACGTACAGAACGTATCTCGTCCTCTCTGGAACTGCCGACGACGACCCATTTGTTGCAACCCGAGCATGGAGCTTTCCGAGAAGGGAACAGCCGGAACCAAGCCATATTGCGCACGTCCACACAACCAGAACGAAATAGAGGTACATGGGCGTCCATTGTGATGACTGAAGGATTTTCTAAATAACCTATGAATGTTATTTTTACTAGACATCGTAACTTGAAACAACCAGCTTGTGGGCTATAGTTAGTTGTGTGTACACCAACATGGGTAATTAATTATACAAGAATGTTGACTACTTTGATTATTGACATGTGAATAAAGCCAGCAGTACATGATTTATTGCTTCCTATTTGTAGGTATTTCGTAGTCCTATCTCTCCTCTAATCTCCTACAACACTATATACATTGCAACAACGTGATATCCAGGAGAGACTAAGATGTCCTTTTTACCCTTACTCCTTCAGTCTGGACGAATAGCCTTGCAATACTAGAAATCCTGGCGGAAAGGGTACTAAATGTGTAAGCTACTCCCTTATAACTGTAAACCATAAATTCAGGCTGGAGATTTCGTACTGGTCAAATGGTGATTGATACGTGAATGACATGTGAATGCTTCGGTTTTTGTGCTAATATTGAATATATTAATATTTATTCAGAGCGAATTTTTGGTGGAATAAAAATCTGTCAATTAAATGGTTTCCAGACTTCCACACATTCCTTAATATTGAAATTAATTAATTGTATAGGCTGCGACGCGCTGGTATTTACGAATAAGTATTAATTATAGTTCTGATGATTGAATGGAATAATAAATAAGACCGTAAGTTCTATTTTCCCGGGTAGCATGTCGTTACTGTGCTCTCATGGCTTGCTTGCTTTATTGGTGGTGGTCTTAATTATTTTACGTCAACTAATCTCAACAATATGTATATGTGGATCACGTCGAAGGTTACGTAGGCTACGGTGTCGTCAGCTGTCTACCAAGCCAACTGCGACGTTTTTCAATAATTGTTGATGTCTCGACGCCCGAACCGACGACGTCCGGTGGCAGCATCCCGGTGTACCGTACTAGGTGGCTCAACGACGTCTCTGCTAAAAGGCGTCCCGACGCCTGAATGGATCCCGATGGTGGCAATCCTGCTCGCCGTTACCAGCGGCTCTACGACGTTGCCCAAAACCGTTAACGAACCCTAGTTTTGCTACTGGTTGGCGGCAACATCTCTACCAGTTGTCCTGCAGGCTTTGGTTCAGTTGGGCCATTCAGGAGCCAGCTCCCGACAGATGGCCCCGCCCCTCGAGGACAGCAGCTTCCGCCATTGCGGTATTTATTGCACAATTATGTCATTTAATTACGCTACACACAGACAATTACCCCAAATGTTTTTCTTAATGTCTAAAATTCCTTATATCCTAGTTAATTAACAATTGACTAGCTCATCTTAAAGACTAGCTTTCCTACCTTCTCATCCAGCAGCTAGAGGGGGGGGGGGTAACTTGAGCGTGGGTGGGGGTGAGAAGGCCCAGACGTTAGCCAAGTGTATTTGATAATTAGTTTTAGTTTTTCCAAAGGCACAGTACATACATTTCTGTTTTTCTGTATAAAATCTTGTACACAAATAAATGTTTAATGAAAGTTATTTCATCGTCGTCGTTACGTGATGGGGAGAAGAAAGAATGTTCGCGTGACATATTTATGATTACATCTGATATTGAGGACAATTAAGTATCACTTGGTGGCTGTTAATATTATTAATTGCGGCGGTGACCATATGGGGCGTTATAAGGCCTAAGCAGAATGCACGCTGTTGCTATTGTAGAAAATTTGTGAAATCCCGTCCTTACGGAGGTAAAACTTCCCGATTAATATTTTTATATAGTTTACCCATTATACTACATGACAGACTTTGTAGACACAATCGCATTATTGTCAATACAGTTGATGGAGTATATAACAGTGCGCAAGGTCGAGTGTAAGTTATAACTGGAATATATCAGGGAAGTGAAGACGTCCCCGGCACTGCAGTCCAAGTAGCTCGCTCTCCGCCTGTGTGCCGCCCCCTTCTCAGAAGAGATTGATCTCTGGTGCGCTAACGCCCCTCGCAAGACGACCCGCCCTGTAGTCTAGTCAGGCCGGCACCACACCAGCTCCCCTTTAGATTCCTACACAGCCGCTGTCCCTCGGCCATTGTTCGTGTAGGTCTGTTCTGAGTACTTTTCAAGACCCTGCTTAGTAGTTCCTTTGTCAAACTTTATCTTACACTCTTATTGTTCATATAAATACTTCCGATTGTTCGAGTGAGGTTGTGCAGCGGTAACACGTTGGACTCACATTCAGGGACTCCCCGGGTAAGAATCCTGGCTCCGGCCATCCTGATTTCGGTTTTCCATGGTTTCCCGAAAGCACTTCAGGTGAATTCTCTGATGGTTTCTTAGCAAATGCCATGACCGATCCGTCTCCTAGTTAAGGTGGAGTTACGGTAATCCGTCGTTCCCGTCAGTCGTCCGCCCGTCCGCACGTCGATGGTCCGTCTACAAAGCTAGCGATTTACATGTATCCGTCATTCGTCCGTCGTTATTCCTTCCATATGCAGTGCTACCAATGTACAAACATAAAACTTCTGTGGGACGTAAAAAAATTCCCCTTAACAGTATACGTATTTTTACGGATTTATGTATTAGACTATGGCTGCTAATAAGTGCAAAAGCTGTTTTTCATTTAACATAAATTTTGCGGGCATAGTATGTACTAATAAAATTATTTACGTTTTAATTTCAGTAATAATTATGTAAATAAAATAGTTTATCTTGGTATTTAATGTTTTCCATATGCCAAAATTATCTCAATCGTATTTTAAAGTAATGAATTTACAGCAGTAAGCAAGAAAAAATATAAAATAAAACGAATCTCACAGCCTTATTATTTAAATTAAACCGTTGTAACGATCGCCACCATCTTTAGAAGGCTGTGCTTTCATCCGCCTTCCGTCAAAAGTTAAAGCTTGCCCAGCTTTCGACAGACGGATGGAACTATTGAAAGCTTCTGGTTGGCTGAAGGTCACGTGACTGACTGACGAACGGTCGACTGGCGGGCGAGACGGATAATTGTAACTCCGGCTTTACTTAATAGCTGCAATGTTAACTAATAAAGTGAGTTCGGTGGTTTGGTGCTTGTGGTTACTCAGTTTGTTTTAAACTCAGAGTAAACATTGTACCGGTGTTTATATTTGGCTACCTGAGTCCGGAGGTAGATAACCAGAGTTGGTAACCGGAAGATGGTTGTCATCTGTTGTCTGTACATTTTCATGCTTCGAGAATCACTTGACTGCAATCTTCTAATACTTTTAATTTCTGATATTCTGAGGTCAAGTATGTTTTGCTGCATCAAAATAGTGGTACTGATTCGCTGGAAATATCTTTCAGCATATTCCGTCTCTACCATTGACAGAACGACAGCAGATGTCAGTGTTCAAACGACTACAGCCAACTTTCGCTAGTAATGTGCATTTTTGTGCTGTGGTCATGAAGGTAATAGTTTCGTTGCAAACACTTTTGCCAACCTGTCACTGATTGAACCTTACATATTTTGTACAAAACAAATATTTTTTTCTAAATACAACGTCCGCTGTGCATTATTTACATGTTATTTTATTTATGTTCGATTGTAATAATAGGTTGGTGCCTGTTTCTTCAATATTTCCAAATGAGTGAGTTCAGTCATTTCAATGGTGTTGGTTATCTCTACTGTTTACATTTCCTTTAAAAAAATAAAGGGGGAAGGGATAGTAATTTTATATTTGTACAAGACTTTGTTAGTTTTATAGACCTACATTGTGACTATATTTTTTACAGCTTTCATAGTTTTTGTACAATGGGGCATGTAAAGCCGAAATTGGCATAAAATGGTTTTATACAAGAAACGAAAACCAACTGACATGCAGAAACATATATTTCCCACTGAAGAACAGTGTCGCGGGCTACGTCAATACATGATTTAAAATCGCATTGAATAAGATGCTATATTTTTAGAAAATAGCTGAATTAAAAAAAATGCCAATTTTCTGTATTTTTTTTAAATACAAAAACATTTCAATGCAATGTTTTTATACGTTTCTTGTTACAACACGTGACACTTTCCTTCAGTGTGAATTATTTTGTTTCTGTAAGTCAATCGGTTTTCGTTTCTTGTATAAAATGGTTTTATGCAAATTTTGGCTTTTACTTACCACTATACAAACAATATTAAAGCTAGGAAACTTGTACTGTGAAAAATAGTCATAGTGTATGTCAACAAAACAAACACTCTCTCATCCAAATACAAAAATTATTAAAATAATAAAAACATTTGTCTGAACTTCCCCGTTAACGCCGCTAGGTGCTCTTGAGCAGGGTAACTGAGATGTTGATCGAGATGCCGTTAAGTGACATTTGGAACACGGGTAAACTCTCTGGGGTGACATTTCGTACATCTAAAACTTTAAATTTTGGTCGACCTAACTTACCCTACCCTACCTACCTTACCCTAGTGAATTTCTGTAAGCGCCTTATGAACAGTCTTATGGCGTCTCTATACTCTCGTCAAGTGAATCGCCCTAACGATTTGGCGAATGTTTTGGCGAATCATTTGTGGACGAATGTACGCATCTACACATTCGCCGAACATATCGACGAATACGAATGTTGAAGTCAAAATGGATCATGGGCGTACCTAGGAATAGTTTTCGTAGGGGGTTTTGAACTCTCAACTTGCATAAATGTTTCAATGTCATCCGTGTTTGACATATTTATACGTATTATTAACACATTTTATTAGCATTGTGGTTGTTTTTGTGGTATATTGTACCTTTTGTAATGTAAAATAGCCTACAATAACGCGATAAGAAAACTGACATTTCGGAGGGGGTTTGAACCTCCAAAACCACCCCCTGGGTACGCCCATGAAATGGATCACATGTAAATATGTTAAGTCGGTTCATTACTCTATTCTGTTATTTTCGCTCATGTACAGACGTTTAGATCACAGCTCGTGTGCTTCTCGTTCGACAGTAAACAAACAACTATGTTCGGCGAATGTGTGGAAGGACGTACTCGTGTTCAGGGCGAGCGTCCTTTGATGAGTGCACAGAAAACCGACTCCAGACGGATCACCACTCGGCATTCGGCGCGAATGGCAAACATTCGCCGCGCGAGCACGAACAACATTCGAATGACAGTCTACACGCTCGCATTCGGGTACATTCGGCGATTGTTTCGCGATGTGTAGAGGTGGCATAATGTGGGGACCGGGATGTGTCGCGCACGGTCTGGGGGTCTGTTCTCTAACTACATCTCTGATTAAAATCGTCCCTTGTGACTGTCTTGCGAGAGAGACAGCAATTCAGTCACTTGTGACTGTATTTATATCGTATTATCTAACACATATCTTTACCAGAATATTTATTTTCTTGTCAACACTTGAGGCTGTTTGTTCTCTGGAAACCTTGCACATCTTGCTACGTTACATTTTCGCAGTTTTCACAGCTTGTTTTGTGTTATTAATTACTCAACGTTTAGTTGCAAAAAACAACACAAATCCCATCTTTGTCCTCTTTAGAATTATAATTTTAAAAGTTATAACATTAGCTCGTTTTTAGTAGAAATTTAATGCACTCTGCTTCCTAGAAATAACAAAGTACTGTATCAGTCTAACTATGTTTGCGTTGGTAGTAAAAGTTAATATACACAGAGCTATTATTTCCTAAACGTGTTACATATTTAAGGGTGCTCGGTACGGTGTGCTAAACAGTGAGAAACATGTGTACTGTTATTGATCATTATTCAGAAAAAAAAACTTAAAGTGTATCGTTTTCGGAAGTATGTGACGTAAAATCCTATAATTGTCTAAGACATTTAATATATATATAAAAACTTTTAACTTTTTAAAGAAAAAATCTGGAAAATAAGCCTTTTTTAAATTATTTAGTTAATTATAGTGGAGTAATGCAGTACGAATAACACACAAAGCCATGTCTTAGACTTGTACCTTACTATGCTCTATAGTATGTTGCAATCGGAACATTTCTGGAATAATTATAATCCTGTAAAAACAGTAATTAAAATTAAATAATCTCAATTTTTTACCCGACAAATACAAGGACATCTACTTGTGGAGATATGTTGCTTCTATCCCCAGTACCTCGAGAGAACGTGGAGCAGTTATGAGAGGATAAGGAAGTGGCAACTCATGTTACCAAAACTGACAGGGATTATCTGCAGGGCCCGATCTATCAGCTAGAGACCGATTCTTACGAAAATGCCTTCAGTCGGGCCGTGCGGTAAAGACGAGTGGGGTGTCATTTTATTCAGTTTTATTTATTTATTTAATTCTACTTATTTTTACATGTAGTGAAGTTACGACAATATTGCCTTGTCTACCACTTAACCACAGTCTCTAAAAATTACAAAACAAATTGCGAAACACAAATGAGAAAATAAAGGAAAAGAAAACATTACAGAAGTCGTTCACAATTCAATCACGCACACATTCACACCAAATTAATGAAAGTGAGATCATCCACTGTTCACTCTGCACTATCAAAATCAGCGTTCATACTTTTAAAAAGAACTCTTTTAAATGTAGATTGAGACAACATTTATTTTAGATGTTCCTCCAGTGCATTCCAGGCGCGTGCTGTAGAACCTGTCAAAGATTTAGAATAAGCACTAGTACGATGCTTAGGTATGAGCAGAGACAGAGTGGCTTTCAAGCGGATAGGTACAAATTTTAAGACGGGAAAGTAATTCAAATTTAGTTGTTAAAAAGGAAGGAGATTTAGAATATAAAACCTTTCTTAGGAGAAGGAGGCAATGTAATTTACGCCTGTTTCCAGTCGTTGCCAGAACAATTTTTTATGAAATTGTGAGATATGATTACGTATTTTAAGGTTAAAAACATAACGTACTCGTGTATTTTGAATCTTCTGCAATATAGTGGCTTGTTCGTCAGTGAGGTTGCTGTAAACCAAGTCACAATAGTCAGACAACGTAAAAATTAGTACCTGGACAAGGTGTTTTTTAATGCGCAAGGGGAGTTGAATTTTTAGGCGGTTTAGCGAGTGAAGGGTGGCCAGCGCCTTCCTTCATATGCTAGCTACGTGGAGAGACCAATTCAAAGTGCTGTTCAAAATGAGTCCTGTGTTTTCCGCTGAGGATGTCAACTCGATTTTCGCATTACCAACAGTAATTTTTGGAAAATCGGCAGTAACAGTTTACTATATATTTTTACTTTTTCTTTAAAAACGATATGGAAGGTACCAATTTAGATTTCCGGGTTAGCATATTCGTAACCTACACAAAATACTGGATATAATGTCACCTCCCTCGTCTTTACGCATGATAGAAGGCATTCTTTCACTCAGCTGATAGACTAACAAGCTTGTTGCCTTTTCTCAATTGGTTCATTATAAGATTATGTTTATTACGATCTATGTTTTGAAGACACTTCTATTGAAAATTGCGTATAAGTTATAAAATAAAAATCAAAACTGCTCGGTATTTATTCTCCAATACACCAGTAAGAAAGCATTTTAGAATAAAATCATTAGAATAATAGATAGTATAAGAACCCCTTATTCAGGCAGAGCCCAATTCCAGAAATCGAAAATACACTGCCGTCCTTGTATGAAGTTGTTACTTTAGCAATTAAAAATATCGAATTTTTCGTATCAGTCTGGAGTTCATTAAGGCAAGCACTAAGGACCCAACCCCAATCATCCAGAGTACAGCCTCAGTATCAGCGAATTTGTATGTAGGTGCAATAGCGTAGTTTTCTCTCGTTTATTTATAATGTTTAGTTTCAGTTATGAGGACATACAATCCTGCAATAAAAAACTATTCATATTTTCAACATTTCAAGTGTTTTAAAGAATTACATGTATTTTAAAAATGATAAGTGTATAAAAGTAGCACAAAAGACAAGTATTAATATGCGGTTAACAGTATATTCATTTTTCACATCTCACAGGTCTCTTTTCTTTAGCCCTCTAGGCTTCTTGTTGGGCTGTTGTTTTGTAGAGGGGGTCTTTTATATCAGTCTTGGGAACCTTTTGAAATCTGAGCTTTTACACTTTCTTCAAGCATCCATTCAGACACACTGAATACAATGGTGGAAATACCTTTTCTATATTCCTACTGGTTGGTAAGTTACGCCTAGTGAGAGATCCATGAATCTCAAGAAAATTTGGGGGTAAAACGCAATTTTCTAAGCAGGTCTGTACCTGAAAACCATAGCCAATCACATAATTTAAATTTTGCAATTGAATTTAATGACCTATTTAACATAGGATACACAAGTTCCGGCCTAGTGCGCAGATCACTGACAACGAGGGAATTTGTTTGTTAAAAGCACAAATTCAAAGCATTTGAGCGAAACGAAATAGAAATTACCTTCATTAATATGTACTTATAATCACACAAGACGCATAATGTTACCATTTCCGAAGTACCAGTGACAAGCTTGTGTGACAGAGAGGGAGACAACTGTAGTTCACATATTTTCCGCGGACACACATAGGTTTGTATAGCAGTGTGTACGTGCATGCGCTGTTGTTGAATTGACTCTAATGAAACCTAGGGACGGCCTCTACACTACTATTCATACCGACTTGTTGCCATTTCACACTTCGCCAAATTAACGAAAAACTGTAACTTCGGACCAAAAAACAAATGTTTCCCGTCTTCTGATGACATCGCGCCTTTAGTGTGTTACTAAGGAAGGTATCGAGATTATTTTTCCCGTCTATTCTAGGTCTCTAAAGTTCTTATTTCCAAATGACCAATGCATGATTACCGAATTTTTATAAATTAATCATAACTCTACTAAAAATCATCAAAATTTTCCTGTAACACAAAATATAGGTTAAGTAATAAAGAGCTGTATGAGTTGAACCCATTAATTTTAAGTAGAAATTATTAATATAGGTGCGTCATTTTGGTAGCATATACAGTTATACCTTTCATCTTAATTCATGGCCAATAAGGAAATCACTGCAAATATATTTGTACAACGTTTGTTAACTCTATTGCAAACGAGAAAAATATTTGTGTGTGCTAAACCAGTGGCAATATGCATTCAGATCAGTTTAGAGTAAAATAGAGGGAGGGAACATTTACTTCAAAATTACAACTGATTTTTACCGATAACATATTCAGACCATTCTTGAAACCATTCGTTCGCAGATTGTTGAATGATATACATCATAAAATGTTTATATCCCATACAGTGAAAATACGTTTCGAAGTTATACAAATCAGAGCACATTAGGTGTAAAGAATGTTGTACGTAGTTCAGATAGTAGGTTTGAACACTTAAGAAACTCCTACAAAAATTATTGAAAAAAAAAAAAAAAACACGTTAGAATTATTTTGCTTACATATTTCACGTTACATCTCTATACTAATTACAACCGTTTGGTTTTACCAAACAAATATACAAAGACAATAAAATAAACACAATGAAGCTAATCTAATGTTTCATTAAAAAAAACTTGCACTTTTTTGAAATTGTAAATATTATAACAATATTTTCTTATCCTGTTCATTTCCAACGCGAAAGAATTAATCGAATTTGCTAATTGTCCGCAAATGTTACATCGGTCTTTATGTACTTACTCTTAATCTGATTTCATTAAAGTAATTATCTGACTTAAGCATATTTCATTAAAGGTATAATGTAACTACTGCCATGTTACTAACAAAATCATTTAAGAATAATAATTTATGAAATTAGAACCAGTGCATAAAAATACACGTAGACTTGTATTTTATTTTGAATATCGCCAACTTATTTTCTGCGACATTGTACATGAAAACGAAGTGTTCAGTTCAACTAAGGTTAATTCTACTATATGTGCGTTTTCTTATGAGAGAGCTTGGCACAGGGAAAATTTCTGCCATTAGTTTCGCTTCAATCACTAATGTACCAGATAAATACGAAACCATTGTAAATTGAAATTTAAATAAACTTGGAAATGATAAAAGTATTTTAACTTAATTTTAAAGAGAAAAGAAACTGATTTCGCTTTTTAAATTATCAACTTAATGTAACTTAAAATTCAGGAATGCTCTGTGATTGGTCAGTTAGGTGCACTAACGATACCAGCGCTCAAGCGGCAGAAACTTTCCCTGTGACGAACGTATAACATTGATATTTCTAACGTGTAATACTAGTAGGATTATCCTTAGTTCAACTCAAAGGCCGTGTACGAAACGACTATTTAAGTTACTAAATCAACTACGCGACCAGGTTAGTGCAGTAAATATTTGGGGATTTAGGGTGTAAAATTTACTGAGGTGAAGTAGTACGCAAAATTCCCAAATACTTCCATAAATTCGTTGGCTGCTGTTTACGTACGTGTTGTTTAGGCTGAAAAACATATACCTACGTATCCATTAAAACAGTAATAACGTAAATTAAAAGCCCATTGTGTTATTTCGTATGTAGCAAATAATTTTATAATTTAGAAATAAATCTCGTATCTTCTAAATAAATCAACCCTAAAACAAAATAAGTATCATCGTAGAATTCGTAATTTAGGATATGAAAGAAACAGCTAATTAGTTTATATAGAATAACGAATAGGAATTTTATTCAATAGTGAAAAATAATAATAAAAAAACGACATCAAAATATCAACAAGAGCTTTGTTTGGGCGGTCTACACCTAGCTGCAACATTTACGACTTCTACACCCAAACTGCAACACGAAGTTTTTCTTGCCGGAAGTGACGTTTTGGTTGTTACAACCAAAGCGTTCAGGCGGCGGGTGTAACTACAACTTCCACACCCTGGTGCTACACCTTCTACACCGCCTCTGCGAGGTGGAGTAGTTTGGATGTAGAAGTTGTAAAGCAGTATTCGGCGCTATTTTCGAAACATGTTACAAGTAGCTGTGTTGTTTTGCGAAGTTGGCTTTCCAGTTTTGAATCAGACATCCGCTATATAATAAAAACTGTATTCAGTTTCATCTGGGAGGTGTGAAAAATAAAATTGCTATTTGTACTGCTATTTTTAGTAACGTTTTGTGGGTTATGTTACTACCTGTTATGAATATAATTATATCAACTCGTAAAACTAATACAATTAATTTAAGAATGGAGATTCCCTTTCCTGTAGAACTACCTGTTATGCGACCATATGAAATGAGCTGCGTAAAGGTTACAGGACGAAAATTTTATTTTATTCGAATTCGCAATTCATGCAAAATACTGTACATATTTGCTATAATAGGTGCTGTGACAAGACGTTCATCATCGGATTCGTCACCTGCATTAAAATATCTCGCAATATTTACATTTGCTGCCATGTCACTAACACAGAAAATAAACAAAACAATTCACACTCAACTACACCTTGGAGTCCAGGCGGACTTTTTGCTCCTTTTGTCTCTGACCATCTAAACCCACTTCACCTAAGTCACCTCTGGATGTAGAAGTTGTAAAAGGTACAACCCGCCTGAACAAAGCAAAGTATATAGCTTCCAACTTTACCGCACGCAGCACTGTTTCATAACGTTCGAATCTATCCATTCTAAATTCCCAAACACTAGAAATTTAAAAGCTTCGTTTAGGACATGGCTAGACACGTAATGGAATTCTTCGTTTGTTGGCCAGACTGTCTGCACTGTACTACACCTTCACGTAGCAGCAGTTCGCGAGAGGACTCGGTTATCCGCACAACAATCTACGCGCGTATCGGGTCACACACTGCTTGCTCTTGGACTCGCAGTGGAAGAAGTGTCTAAGGAACATACAAAAAAATCTACAAATGTTAACCTAGTTGGCTGGATTGCCCTTATCGTGCCCGAAAGCCTTAAGGAAAAATAAAATAACTTTTTTATTTTTTTACCTCTTTCTGAGCCACATTTTAGTCAGATTTGTCTTCCAACGTTAATGGTTACACAAGGCAACCTAAAAATGGTGGCCATTTTCTTGAACTCTCTCTTGTAACAACATTCTGGGACCCGATCTTTGTATAAAGAGAGCAATGAGTATTTTAAGGACAGCCACGACGCCGTTTTCAGTTCAAGAATACGAATTTTCGTCGTAAAGATAGTTACCCTGCTGTACTGTCTTTGTATAAAGATCGTATAAGGGGCTGACATAGTTACAGGATATAGGCTCCTTGGTGTTTCGTAACAAAATATCTTATCGTAACTTTGTGCAGGTCAGGTATTGCAGCAATAATATTTGCCTCAAATATACCCGGTTGTTGAGGACGTAGTACACATTTTAAATCATAGTAATACATTCGCGTGGAAATATGTATGTTTTATAGTCAATAACAATCTGTTGTCTTCTGATATTTTCACGTGTTAATGTATGGTTGACTGTTAAAAAATTCCACATTTGTTGGAATATACAAGATGTTAACTGTGTTGTTTTTAAAGTACAACAGTGACGTAGAGAAAGGTTGTTACTAGATATTATGATTTTTACTATGCTTAAAACCTAGCAAAGTGGCTCAACGGCAACATCTTGACCTCGCATCCGGGAGGACACGGGTTTGATCCCCGGCTCCAACTTTAATGATTTCGGTTTTCCGTGATTTCCTCAAACCGCTCCAGGCAAATGCTAAAATGATTCCTTATCAAAGGTCGTTGACCGCTTCCTCTCCCAAATCCTCGCATTGTGTCTAATTGTGTAACATCGTCTCTAATGACCTCGCTGTCGAACGTAAAGCCCACTTGTACCTCAGTAAATTATATGTGACAATGTCCCAAAGTCACCCACGTTTATACGTGTACGTGTGTGTTTTTTTTTTTTTTAATGTTTGTTTATGAAGTGGTCTTTACGTTTCGCCGGCAGGGAGGTTGTTACAGACAGGGAGGTGACACATCTTGGCACAATGGGGCACACCTAGGAGATGAATCGGCCATGGCCTTCGTTGTGTAACCATGACAGAATTCGGCTCGAGCAGCTTGGGGAACTCACGGGAAATTGAAACCTGAGCCGGGAATCGAACTCAGATCCCTCCGATTGGTTATAGCGAGTCTAACGCGTTACCTTTTTCCAGATGTTGGGTCGAAGATGAATGCGTAGCCGATGGTAATGATATAGGGGAAGGGGTGAACGAGGAAAGGTTGAGGTGTTGTAGGGGTGGGAAGGGTTCTCGGGGAGGGGAGAGGGATTGCGCATGCGCGTAGACACGCGCGCCACTCCCGCCTTACTACGGCAGACAGAACATATGAGGGAGGGGGTTGAAGACAGGGGTTGCCGGCCGGCCCAGGGTCAGTGCGTGTCGCGTGTGACTGTGCGTGTGCCGTGGCCTTGAACCAGCCCGCCCTGCCTGTACGTCCACGGGGAGTCGACCAGGTACGTCTCTCTGCAAGTATGCACACGCCTATCTTCCGCCATCGATTTTGTTTCCTCGTCCGGGGGTTGTTACCGCGCCCCTCTGCCATGTCCGCGTTATGACTGCCAGTCTTACCAATACTGCTCGTCAATATATTATGAACATTCTCGTTCGTTCTTCACTGTTGGCGTCCCCCGCTGCAAGAAAACAAAACGCTTCTGTGCCCTGCAGGTCACATTTCTTATGCTCGTTGAATAGTCGTCTGTGGATTCTTTTCGTGAGGGGGGGGGGGGCTGTTACCTTTTATGCATAATCGATTTTTATGCACACAATTTAACTATTTTGTGATTGGATATAAACGAGTTACGTTATGATTAAACTAGCATTGTGGTTATTCGTACATACCCCATAATTTTAGAACGTGCAGGGAAAATGACATTTAGCAACAAATAAAAAATAAATATGTACATTATTTTGGGGTCGGGGCAGGATCCTCGGGAAACGAAGCCCGTATGCTGATCCGAACACTTACTTGGTATGGTAGTAGTACACGTGTAAAAAATTGAAAAAAAATTTAATGTTTACAAAGTTATGCATTGATATTGACGTATTACGGTTTTTTTGCTCACACATACACACGCGCGTTGTAAGGAAAATAATATGACATAGTTCTTGATATCTGTAGAAATAAGCAAAGCTATTTCTTATTGTCTTAACGGTTGGATACATATTTTGTGTATTATAAACAAAACTGTAAGTTACATTATTGGAAATAAATATTAGGAATATGCGGGAGTCAAAAATATGGATTTTAAACAGTACCTTTTAGGCTTTTGAACCGAATATTTTAAAATAATTTTGGAACATAATTTGAATTTCGATTGTTGGCCTTTACATAAATCAAGATATAAGATTTAGTACTTAATCCCATGATTTAATCTTAGATAGGTATATATTTTATATCACGGCAGTGGTAGTTGTTTTTAGGTTGATGCAGTGGACAGAGAGAGAGAGAGAGAGAGAGAGAGAGAGAGAGAGAACGTGAATGAATTTTATAGATGATTCCAGTTACACGGTTAGACCCTGTTTCCGGTCATCCTTAAGTCGGTTTTCGACGATTAACCTAAGTCGATCCAGGCAGGGATGTTTCCTAAACAAAGACTATGTTAAAAGTGTGTTAGATTATGCGACTAGTGGAGGCAAAAGACTAAATAGCATCATAGAAAACTCTCATATAGCATTTACTTTTTGTCAGTGGTTTTGGGTGCTTAACTATAACAACATATCCCGCTAGCCACTCGCTGCAGAACAAAGAAGTAAATGAGCTTTAGTCTGTTCACATTAAACTGAGCACTGCCCAACACGCATAATATCTGAAAACTGTATTTTATTGGGGTTAAAGAAGTTTTTGAGAGTGATGAAACGTTTACACAGGTTTGAAGTTTCTGGAAGTTTTTATATTACAAACATTTAAGATATTTGCAAAATTGCTGAAGAAAAAATTGAAGCAGTTCTCACTTTATCGTGAACAACCCATACCTGGTGAGTTGGATTATTAGCACTGCAAGTGCAATAGTTCATAAAAATGAAACACGCGGAGAAATATTTTAAAATGATCTATTCCACAAGTAGCCATTGTGCCAATGTACTAAAAGATCACACACTTTGTACAAGGACGGAATATTACTAAGACTCCACGCTCATTAAAAACACGGTTTCAAAGCCCTCCAGCATGGCTAAAAACGGCATTTTCTGAGATTCTGACTGCCATAATTCAAATTAACCGACGTAAGCCAAACTCAGAAACGTCCAATGGATCGGCGGGAATATTGCATGTTAGTTCAGCCCTTGGCTTGTTGTGGGAATGCAGCATTTTGCGACGATTTTGTTGTTGGTTTGCTCGCGACCCGCGTTTGGTTATGATAAGAGGTGTCGCTGTTCTGTCTCTTACGTGATTAAAGTTGGATGATTGGGTTCGTATTTAGTAATGTTGTAGTATGCCCGGCTAGCTCTAATTGAAATAAAATAACAAAGAAGTTTCTTTTTTGATCGGCTTAAGGGACTCACGCACTGCGGGTTGCGTCACGAGAGGTAGATACTTATAGTTTATTTCGACGAAAAGAATAGGCGCTTCCTCCGGCGGCTTTTGATCGGTCACGACGTTAATTATGTTGCAGGTACCGGCCGCGATCACCCGAAAAGTCCACCCACCGGTGACCCCGAGCTCGCTGTCCACCGTCCTTACAAACCCGAC
>PNEQ01105874.1:0-27853 GCA_003012365.1 Medauroidea extradentata
GTGACAATTTGACAATGTGAAGGATAAGGAACTATAAAACTAATTATATAATATGCAGAGTACCAAGCAGTAAACCATAAAGCGCCCAGTGTAGATTCAATTTAAATAAATATGTTATTGTGACTTCTTATCAAATAATTTTTGAATTTACAAGTTTGCAGAACTTCATAGTTTCAAATCAAGGACTCGTTCAAACTAGGGAAACTAATAGACTCTGCGCTGGGAATAAGAAATCTTTACATTACTGAAATTAATTATCTTCTCGGCAGAAATGTATCAGAATAAATAGCGAAGTTGGCCCATTACACCCCCGACACAAACATTAGATGTTGAGTGCTCCTTGCATTACGTACTTTTCTGTTGGTTTATGCAGATGCATGTTATGTTGTGAAGTCACACTCTTCTCGCATTGGTTCACCTCGGAACTGGAGCCAGACAGCGACACTTTCAGCCATGCCCTCGCGAGTTGGCTACATTCGATGATGAACTACCTCCACTTTTACTGAATGGTAAGGTTATTTGCCACGACTAGCTCCGCCAGTAATTTTACAGAATCAGTTTTAAGTTACCGGTATCCTAGAAATAAAAGAGTTGTAGTTAGTTTCAGTTTTTATTCAGTTTTTCACCATTGTATAACACAAAAAAAAACATTCCTCCAGTTGCAAGTGTATTGTCGGGAAAACGGGCTGCACCCCACTTGTGCGACCGTCCCTGGTCACGACGCGATGATTTCTCTCTCTTTCGGCGATTGCCTTTTCGCCTGACCCTGTGACCACTACTGTGCATTTCTCAGCCAGCCAATCACAGGTTGGCCCTCACTTGTTACATAATAAGGCATACAAGTCTGTATTACAGGCCCCTCCCACCATTCACCAACACTACCACACAACTATAGCGCCAGCTAATGGTTTACGAGGCTCCAAAACGCTTCCTAATACGGCAGAGGCCAAACAAGAAATAAACATGCAAAGAAGTTCATGCCTCTACCCCCGACCAAATATGATATAGATTAAGTACCTTTGTTCAAACAAAGCATTGCTGTCATCGCCCTTCAGCCATGTGGTTATAATTAAATTCATAATTCTCTAACTGAATTTAAAACTTCTTATAACAAAAAATTATATGAGATTCCTTTCCCCAATACACTGTCACCTTTAGAGTTTAACATAATAAAAAAAAATTACATAAAAATTACCTTTATAAAGGCCGATATCACTTAGGCCTGCAATGTTACAATGTGTACTAAATGAAATGCTTAACGTGGCCTGAAATTACCAATATGGTTCTTGTTGATGAGGTGACAGAGGGCAATGGACGAGAAGCAGAACGTATGTACTTGGACAGATTTCCAAACACACTGCAGCCACACCACACTACAATTGTAGCTGTGGAGCAACGTTTGTGAGAATGTGGACAATTTCAAGTGACACGACCTAATGCAGGGCGCAAACGGACAAGGACAACTAGGTTTGAAGAGGACATATTGCGCCATGTTGAGAAGAGCACACGTGCTATTACAAGAGTATTCAATATCAGTCGCCACACCATTGGCCACGAGTTTCATGAGCAGTTTTAGCATCCCTTCCATATACAGCGAGTACACGCCTTACATCCTGCAGATTATTTTAAATGTAAGGAATTTGCAACATGGTTTCTGGAACAACACAGAACCCGCCATAACATCTTCACTAACGAGGCCTCGTTCCAACAAAATGGTCTACAGAATTGTCGCTATATTCATGTGTGAGCAGATGTCAATCCTCATGCTGTGTTTGTTCACTGTTATCAACATTGATTCAGTGTTAATATTTGGGCAGCCATAACATCCAACATGTTGGTTGGTCCTTTTGTTTACCACTCGGACTCACCGGCAATGTGTATACAGCATTTCTGCTACAAACTCTACCAACGTTACTTGATACGGTTCCTTTGCAAATAAAAGTGGTCGTGTGGTTCCTGCATGATGGCGCCTCAACCCACAACTAACTGCATGCGATCACGTAAATAAAATTTTTCCTTGATTATGGATAGTTCGTGGTGGTGCTGTTCCCTGGCCACCATGATCTCCTGATTTGAATCCATTGAACTACTTCTTCTGGACTACGTGCGCAACCCGGGTTTTCATACAGCAGTGGAATCAGAAGAGGATCTCGTCTGTTGCATTGTCGCAGTGGCAGCGACTATTCGGGACAACTTCAGGGTTTTTCAATGTGTCAGACAATTTTTGATAGGCGATGGTGAACTAAGTGTCCAACATGGGGAAGACTATTCTTTAATTTATTTTGTGGTATGTTTTACAATGGACTCGGTATCTTCATTTGTTCTCACAACAATTAAATATTATGTAATTCTATTCAATACTATAGATGTATTATACTCTACAATTTGTTATAATGTTTAACATGTCTCACACTATACAACAGTGAATTCAGTGAACTTTATGGTTCCAAATACATTAAACAGGTATTAAAAATATGTAAATGTTACTACACAAGTCACTTGTTGTACTGTAACCTTGTTTGTAATACTGTTATTCAACAATATTCCTTCATTACTGTCAACAAACAAGGTAGTGCAAGTGTATCATGTTGCACACATATTAGTATACGGGTCTATGTGTTTGATACCCCTTCTTGTAGGAAAGATGTTGAAAGAGATATTTGAATGTCTACTTGTCAAGGTTTATTCCTAACCTGTCAGAAGTAATAGCACCCCTTCGAGTCTTATCGAAAAAAGATGTACAGTGGTATTGGGAGCATGAACAGGAAACTGCATGTGCCAAACTAAAAGATTAGTTGTGCAATAGCCCAGTGTTCGAGTATTATGAAGTAAACAAATCTGTGACTCAGTTGATGCTTCTCAAACTGGGCTTGGGGAAGTTTTACTTCAAGATGGTCATCCGGTAATATACGCGTCTAAGTCCCTTTCTGACACTGAGCAGCGGTATGCATAAATAGAAAAAAGACATGTTGGCTATAGTTTTTGGGGCAGAGCGTTTTCACCAGTATGTTCATAACAAGCAGGTAACAGTTGAAACTGACTACAAACCCGTGGTCACAATCTTCAAAAAATGTTTGTTTGACTGTCTAGCTAGGCTTCAGTGGATGCAGCTTGGGTTGAAATGATATACACTACTCGTGGAGTATAAACCAGGCTCTCAAATGTACATATCTGGCACTTGGTCTTGTGCTTGTCAAGCACTAGGTCAAACAGGCACAGACTCGGAACAAGAAAGAGACCTAGAATTATAGGTGTGCTCAGTTGCGTTGTCTTCTAAGATTTCAGATGCTAAATTTCTTGAGATACAACAGTGTACTGCCAATGATACAGAGCTTCAGAACCTGTGCAGTGCCATTTCTGGAGGCTGGCCTGAAAAGTTATGTGTACCTTCTGAACTGAGGCATTTCTGGACATATAGAGAGGATCTAAGTTGTGCTTATGGTCTGGTGTTCAAAGTTAATGCCAATGTTATTCCAAAATGTCTGTGGCAATATATCCTTCACTGCATCCATACAGCACACCAAGGCACTGAAAAAATGTATTCAGAGGGCTCGGGGTACTGTGTTCTGGTCTGGTTTAACATCAGTTATTGTAACCTTTGTAGCCAATTGTGAGGTACATAATACATTTCAAAATTCAAAGTGCAGACAGCCATTACTTCCACAACCAGTTCCAGATAGACCATGTGAAAAAGTAGTCTTTTTTCTAAACAATAAGCCACACTTGTACATTACTACTCAAAATGGGTGGAGATAAAAAAGCTTAAATGTCAAACTAGTGCCTATTTGGTTAAGCAAATAAAGGTTATTTTCACTAGGTGTTTATGTTAGATGGAGGCAGTAATTTCACATCAAAAGAATTCAGCAATTTTGCCTATGATCGTAATGTTGTTCACAAATCTAGTCCCTACTACCCCCAGTCAAATGGCATGTCCGAAATGCACATTCAAACAACTAAGAGAATACTTATGAAAGCTGCTGCAGACAGGAAATATATACAGGCAGTTCTGCTAGAGGTCCACAACACACCTGTTGTAAATGGGTTTTCACCTGCTCAGTTGCTTATGGTCCGCATGCTTAGAGCCTTCATCTCAGTCATGCCATTTTTGCTAGATCCCTCCTTGCCTGAGCACAAAGAGGTTCACAGAGCACTCATAGATAAGCAAAATGTGCAGAAGACGTATTATGATAGAGGTGTTACACAATGGGAAGACGAGTAAGTGCTTCTTAGGGTATGTCAGGTGCAAACATCGAAGGGGTGGATTATAAGTGGTGTAATTATTACGCCAGTTGACCGGCCATGTTCGTATGTCATAAAAATGCCAGATGGGAAAATCCTTGAGCATTTTCATAGGGTCCTTCATGCAGATAAAGTAATACAGAATGGCTATTCAAGTTACACATCCTGCTGCTCAAGGTAGTGAACTGGATTAAAATTTCTCATAATGTAGGTAGTCCTGAGGTTTCACTGTCAGATGGTTTTCGTGGCTTTCCAAAACAACTAACAAGGTCGTAATCCTGAAGGTGTACGAATACTAAATTATATCAATTAAAATAATGTACAGTATATGGGTAGTCCAGGAATTTGTAACCAATTCACCTAGTGATTCTGTAGTGAAAACAAGGTCTGGTAGAGCAGTCACACCATCTAAGAGGTATTGTGGTCCTGACTATGTTTAGAATCAATATGTGAAAGAGAACTCAGTCATAATGTATATATAGCTGTAAATGTGTAAAGTGTTTGGTAAAAAAACTGCACTGATTATGTTTATAACTGTGTATGTATTTGTGTTCAGTGTCAATGTATGGTGATGGACTCAAAACTAGAGTGAGCAAACACTAAACAAGAAACTATCAATAGGTCACCAAGGAACATTTTGTTCTGTGTAAAATGAAGATGTCATAATAATGTAAAGTTGATAACACAAACTTTGCGTAGGAAGGTTGATATGTGCAGGTTGGTAGAAGTAGAATCAGGCATGGTAGAGACGGTATACTGCAATAGAAATAGTACTAAAATAAATCCAGCTATAAAAGGGATTAAAATCTGTTTCATTTACATCATCACACACACTGTCTTCAGTTCCTGCAAAACACATTGTCATCTTTGAAGATGCTGTAGTGGCAGTTGCACAACAATTCTTCATTCCGTTCTATGTACACGTCTGAAACAAACCCATTCCACAGCTAATGGCTCAGTCAAAAAGGTTCTGTCAACTTATTTGTTTCAACTTTACTATTTTTTATTTGTGAGAGCACGTGAAAATGATTGTAGATTATACTGTTTCCTAATGTGCAGACTCTGCGACAATGTATAAATGCAACAGTGTTCTGTCATACACAGTCTGATCCACTTAAAATAGTGTCAGTCTACAATTGAATATGTGCATGCCGTTGATGAGATATATGGGTGCATTAACAATTGTCTATGGGTAGCCAGACACATGTACAACACATTGTTTTGCTATAATGTGAAGTACAATACCTATCTCTTTGTTAGTTTTCTGTACAATTTAGGATGTTAAGTTAATTGAGTCTTTTTAAATTTTTCTAAAATAATTTTTTGTTCAAATATATTTTTTTATAATTATGTGGCCATACTGTTTCTTATTTTTTTTTTTTTTGCCATCAGTTAGGAGTGCATTGGTGTTTTGCGTGTAGTCACGAGCTGTGTAAAGTCTTCAGCTGGGAGGTACCACTGCCATCCTGAGCTCATTTCCTTCCTTTGTGCTCGATTAATGCAGTTTCTGGTTTTGTCTACATGGGGATTTAGGCAGGCTCAAACATCAGTTTTGCAATTATTGTCAACATGTGAGATTTGGCAGTAACTGTATGTTAGCTAATGTCCTTTAACTTGGCCTGGAGTGCATATTTTACGTATGTGGCTTTAACAACAATTGTATCATAGACTTGATTCAGTGGAAGAAATGTCCATGTACCTTTGCTGTACTAGTTGGCTACAGTTTGTACCTGCTCGTCAAGATACGTTATGTTTTAGAATTTTGGCCCACTTGTTTTTGGCTGATTGTGTCTGGAAATGCCAAGGCCAGTTCATGGCTGGTATGGTGAAACTCTGGTGAGTGGTGATCTTCTACTTTCCTTCAAGAGCACCTAAAAAAGCTAATGACATTGTATGGATATCCGTTTTGACTTTTGGATCATACAGTATCAGAATCAGACTTAGCCTATTACCTTGAGACTGCATCCACAATGGAACCCTCATGTGAATTTCAATGAGAGCATCTACACTGTGTGCAAATAAAAAGAAATTGATGTGTGTTGAAATTATTAAATTTGAAGTCGATTTGAGGTAACTACAGCTACTTAAAGTTTGGGCCTTTAAAACACCTACGGAAATGTGCAGTGATGTCACAAGCCATAGTACACAAGGAGCCTGGCAAGCTAGCTGACTGCTGCCGCACTCCGGTGGAATGCCAGACTGCCAGACTACGCTTGGTCAATAAAAACAATATTTAAGTCTGTAAGGGTGGTTTGTTTGGTTATACATATGTAGTCAATGATAAAATGTAACAAATGTTATATTTGAAAGGTATTCAAGTCGGAGGTTTTATAAAAGTTTAGTGTTACGCACATTGTTATATCGCACAATATCAGAGCAATATCCGAGCACTGTAATATGCAATAATACAGTAAATAAACCTGTTTACTGGTGAAAACTATGACTTTATAAAATTATTTAATATCCATATATTTACTTTAAAATATAACCACACCAAGTGTCTGCCACAATGGCGCAAAGGTTACTCTCTGGGCTGATAGTGGAAAACTTAAGCGAGTTTAGTAATCTTTCGGGATAGTACAATATTGTTTCTCAGATTTTGCATGGAACTGTTGATTCTTTATCCAAATTTCATATCTTGTATAATCAATAGTATTTTGTGTTTCACTACAGATGTTAGGTTCATATGCAATACATAAATTTATACAGAAAAGAATACTTCTGGGCTATTGTGGGGTTTTGGTTTAGCGTATCGCAAAAAAAATTGTTATTTATGTTGTATAACAGTGCAGCAGTGCAGCGTAAGCCTACTGCAGTGCTATTTACCACTAATGACATGTTCATTATGTAGTATGTGAAGTAACGATTGATTGAACATGCACAAAATTAACAAATTTAGCCTAAATGCAAGCTTAATCATACATGACATATTATTTTAATGTAGGTACACTATCCTACTAGATCACATAAAAAAATCACTTTCACGATTCACATTTAATTTCAATTGCTGCTTCTTCCGTGCAAATATGCTATTTCAGACATAGTATTAATATGGTTGTGAAAATGGAAAATAGATGGTTTAAAAAATCAATATAACATTTTTGTATCAGATGCTTGTAAAACTATCTAAGAGTATTATTTAAAAAATACATGACGTACGTGGGTTTTGAACCGGGATCCATAAAAATAGTAGCCAAGTAACGTAACCAATACGCTACTCTTTACCCACTGAGTGCCATGCTAGCTTAAGCCTTTATATGACCAGTGCTGGCCATTATGGCTTGTGACATGGACCAATCAAAATATGTTTTCGGTCACCTGCTGCTTGCCTGAACTTTGGTTGCTTCCCATTCCTAAACTATAGTGTTTAGAAGAAAAATAATTTTTCCTATCTTCATATTTCTTCATTGTTAACAATATGGCATACATTTCTACGTATTTAAAATTTCATGCAAGGGGTCAATTGTACACATACAAATCATTAATGAGATATACTGGGACACTTAACAATCATCTATGGGTAGCTAGACACATGTACGACACACTATATGGTAGTAATGAAATTAAAAAAAAAAAACTATCCTTTTTGCTAGTCTTATGTGCAATTTATAGTGTAAGTAGCTGAAAATTTTTCAGTTTTCTCAACATAAGTTACTGGTCAATGTTGTTTCCATTACTTGAAAACTGTAAGTAAAATCATACCCTTTGTTAGCAATATATTTTTTACAAATTACACTTCATTTTTTCAAGGTATACATATATGACACCACAAGATACATTTTTGAAGTGATCTTTATTTACTTATTTTACTTATTTATTTGGATGTTTCACAGGCCCTTGAACAGAACAAGGCCTTGGTAGAGGAACAGGGTGAGATTGGGGGTAGGAGTCTGCCAGGGCCTGTTTTCAGGAAACATCAAAGCATTTATTTTAGTGATTTTGTAAGACCCTCGAAGACCAAAATCAGGATGGTAGAAGCCAGGGATCGAACCTGAGTCCTTCCAAAAGTGAGATAATTGTTTTAGCATTGTTCTACAATGCTCAGAAATATGTATTTAACATCAATGCCATCAGAATGTGCAATAAATAAATTAGTAAATTGTGTGACATTTACTTAAAATACATTGCTAGAGATTATCTTTCACAGCTAATATTTGTGCACATCAGTATCAAGAATGGATATATCCACAAGGGTACCAAGAACATCATAATGTGAATGTACAGTTGAAAATGTCACAGGTCATTATTAGAAGCACTGTCTGGAAAAATAATGCCATAGTGATAATTTGAGGAAAGCCATAGGAAAAAAATTAAAAATTCTGTATGTTTCTTCTTTGCGTAGTGGTTTCAATAGAGGTGAATTAATGAGACTATAATTTTACATACCTAACTAAATATCAGAAGATGACTCATACTACTTTACAATTGTAAACTTCCACTAGCATTATACTTCACCATTGGTATGGTTCAAGTTTTAGTACAAGAATACAGTTTCAATTTGTGAAGTTTTCTGCAATAAAGAAGGCAAAAATCATCAAAGGCAATCATCAAACAATTAATAAATAATATATAATTATTCTTGCTAGTATTTACAGAATATTACAACTGAAAATATTTAATGATATGGGGAATACTCAGAAATTAAAAACTGAAGTAAAATTTATTTTCTAAAGACACTGGTTTTTAGGTAAGCAGGTAGGTAGGTTTAGCATTTTGTCTGCAAAGAACTCTAAAAAACTGCAGTACTTGCTTGATTAATTAGAAAGAGTAAGGGGGATGTGGATGTTGTAATAAACCATCCTAGCATTCACCTTTAGTTATTCCAGAAAACCAATTAAATCCAAAATAAGGGTAGACAAACTTGAATTTGAATATGGGTCCTCATGAATTCAGGCTTCTCAAGTAACTGAAATTATTGTATTAATAGTGTTTAGTTTGTAATCCTTTTAGTGCCCAGAACCAATATATTGGCATTCATTGCCTGTGCAAAAAATGCTACAGACAGATATAAAGTCCCGTATTTTTAAAAATATGTTTTCAACCATTTTTCAAAGAAAATTAAAAAAATTTGTTTACACATTGCAATGGATTAACAGAATCTTTGACTGAAATATATAATTTTTTTTCTAACTCAATCACTTTCATTGGTATCAAGTTATTACGATTTTAATAAATAACTGCAAATATCTCAATAATATGTCAGCAGTTTTCACATATATACCACCAAGAAAAGATGGCAATAAAAGGGTTAATCATAATTTTACATGATTTACATGATTACAAATGTCATTATAAAATGTTAGTTCATTAGTGTATGTAAACGGTTTCTCCATTAAACCAACCGCAAAATTAACGTACCTAAGTGTCTCCTTTAGCACAGCTTTCAGGTATGTTAGATTATTAATGCATTCCGATGTCACAGGTTTTCCTGATTTTGTAACTGAAGTAATTTCTTCACACATTTTATTCTGTACCTCAGGATTTGTTGCTACACAGTACAAAATAAATAAGAGTGCTGGAACAGTCTGCAAATTAAAACATAAATTTGTTAAATGCTATACAACACTCATAGATAAGTTAACATCACATCTTTCTTTAAAAAAATAGTACATGGATATGAAGTAATCCATTAACATTCTTTTTAGAAAATGTTCTTCCCATCGAGTAACTATATTTTTTAAATGTCTTTCATGAAACTTTATCAATATAACAGTCTCACAGTTTCAGGTACATCAATAAAAATTGTTAGCATTAGAAGGAATAAAAAAATAAAATTTTCTTCTCATTATGTACAGAGTATATGTAAGTTACTGCAAATTAGGCTTTAATAATGACATAGAAATTTCTTAATGTGTTACAAACTTATATACCTCCATTAGTTCTGAGACTCAGACCTGGCAATTAGGGCCAACTTTCACCTGTCCCACCCTACCCTTAGTGTACACAGTGCTGTGCAATGTGATTTGTGCTAGGAATTGTTGAGGAAAGATAGGATGATACATCGGAGAGAATACAGCTATGTGTACAGTACAACTGAAACAAGTAAATAGTATACTAACTGAAACAAGTAAATAGTATACTGGCCATAGCCAGCCAGATCACACAGGCATTTGTCAAGTTCTTTCAAAGGGTTACAATTAATCTTACAGGAAACATGCATGCACATAATTAAATTTTTTTGCAGGGCTGCAACCCTTAGGTATTAACTAACACCTATTTGTAAACTGCACTCATAGTTACGAATGCGTAGCAAATTTCACTCTAATTATACTTATTGTATTGTCTCAGATGAAAGAAACAGGCCTAATTAACATGTTGAAATTCTTTTGGCAATTTGTGAGGTGTAAGAACAAGGTCAAAAGCTAAGTACTTTACTGTTGTACATAGTGTAAGATGCATTGTACTTGGTGAAGTAAAGAGTTTAAAGTAGGGAGTTGGCGGTACTGCAAAGACCAGCAGTCAGTATGTAACATGGTGCTGGATCAGAACAACATAGTACATACACGGTGGCAGTGTCAGGATTATGAATTTAAAATAAATGCATTTGGAACACAAAATATAATTACAGTACAAATTCAGCCACTCTTTGCCGCCCATATCCCTGCAACCCCTCAGTCACCCCAAAAGCAAACACCCAAAATGACTGAGGCCTCACAGAAACAGGGGTAGACCAGGCTCAGACGTGAGTCGTTGAGTTTCCTGCATGAACACTCTCTGTAAAATAATTAAAAAACAGTGCTGAATCCACGATTGTCAACATACGCCTACAAAATCTACTTCAATCAATTTTACTTACTTCATTTCTAAATTATGTTACTGGCCAGGAAAATATGAAAGAAACACAAATGTCCATCAAATATATTTCCTTGCAACAATAATAAATTTTCCTTTTTTTTTTTAAATCACATATCAATGCGTGAACTTGAGTATTTAGTTTTAAAACATTTACTTATATTAACATTTTGAATATCATCATGGTTTCACAGTAACAAATTACAGGGTTACATTTTTAGTTGAACAAAACTCGGGGACCCAGAGCTTATAATTAATATTTCTTTTTATAACATTTTATTTTACTGTGGCAGTCGCTTTACTGTTGCTCCTGTACTCATCTGGATGTGCTAACAAATAGACAAAAAAGAAAAAAAAAGAAAATTGGGAGCAGTGTTACGACAGCATCTCGTGCGGTAGAACAGCGTTCTTATCTCGGGTTCAAGTTCATGGTTTTCGAAGTATGCGGGATTTACTGAAATGAAAACAAATTTAAAGCGTTCCGTTGAATGAATGGCTTTACTCAGGCACTTTACACTATACATTACATTTTTTTGTTTATCTGCAGCAACAACAAAAACGGAACAAAACAAAAAATGAAATAGGATTTCACCGGTGGGTTACTCAAACACAAGTACACGCAAAGCAAAAGAAAAAGAGACAAAGCTTAGTGCGAGCTAGTTAGCCAGGATTAGCAAACACAAAGGAGTTCCGCTGCAAGCGCGCGCCATTTCTGATCGTGCCCTCAATCACGAATCTTGACAATATAAAATTAAGCCACTGGTAGTGATCAAACTTGGATGAACTTTACATTACTTGCACCATCAGAAGAGTAGTCTTCAACTGAAATTTGGCCAGCTGGCCAAGTGCCTTGGTCCCCATTTCAGCGAGCGTGAGCTAACACGTCTTACCAAGTGTGCTGATTGGAAACAACTGGGGCGAAAAACCATCCAGTGTATATATTGTTGCGAGTTGCGAGTACCTGGCTGAGCGGTGTAATACGGTACAGTGGCGGGGCAGAGCTAGGACACCTCCCTTCCCACCCACTCCATGACACCGTAACTATCTGGCTGAGTGGCGAAAGGCGATATGATACAGTGACAGCAGAGCTTTTTAAAAGACTTCCTTGTGGTCTGTACGGATTGTATTACTTTCAGTGATGCCACAATAAGTGAATACATGCCGTGATAATGGAGAGCAGTGTAAGCTGATATAACAGTGGCAACAGTGGCGGATTTAAGCACTTATCTTATGGGGGGGGGGGGCGGAGAGTATGCCTTAAGCAGTATACATATGCACTCAACAAACCAAAAGCGGGGTGTCCGGGGGTTCTCTCCCGAAAAAAATTTGAATTTGTAGGTGAAAAATGATGCTATTTCAGGAGTTTCCAAGCAAAAATTTGAATATACTGCTTTCAAAATATTGTTATATATTTTACGATAAATTATGCTTGTTAAGAGAATTTCTTTGTGCTGATGTAAAAAAATTTAGATTTTTAAGCGCAAAATGGTGCTATTTCAGGAGTTTCCAAGCCAAAAATTTGAATATATTTCTTTCAAAAAATGGTTATATTTTTTACGATAAATTATGCTTGTAAAGGGAAATTCTTTGTCCTGATATAAAAAAATTCTGACGTGCCATGTGGTCACAACCCCAATTAATAAGAAGTAGCCATCAATTATAAGCAATTATAATAAATTAAAGATATGATAATAAACATGTCATGCGACGATTCATTATTTTCGTCATTGTGTCAGGATGCCGATATTCTCTATGTACAGAATTTTATTTAGGAAAAACAGAAACGTATATAATTTGTCTTTGTAGAAAGAGCAGGTGCAAGAGTCTGGGCCTTCTCGTCCCCACTAACGCTCATGAACCCCTAAAGCTACCGGGCAGGAGGGAAGGAAAGCCAGCATATTGTGTTTAAGGTACAAATCTTAAATAGATACAATAACTTGAATGTGAGGAATTTTAAGAATAAATAAACACATAGGATATTTGTCAAAGTGCAGCTAAATGAAATTAAATAATTATGTAATAAATATGATAATGGCAGGAAGTTAAGTGTCCTCGAGGGGCGCGGCTATCTTTCGGAAGCTGTCTCCTGATTGGCCCAATTAAATAAACGTATGTAGGGCAAGCAACAGGGAAGTTGGCGCTAAACAGGAGCATCTCTAGATTGTTGACAGATTTTTGGACAGATGTTTTCGAGCCGCAGAAGACGGCGTTGAGATGCAGATAACGACGGGCTGGTACCCCAGAGAGTCAGTTCAGGCGCTGGACGCCTTTCCAGAGACGGTATTGAATGAAGAGATCGACGGGTCAGGGTACACCGGCAGATGTTTTCAATTTACGCGTCGGGACGCCTGCGAGTTGCGGTATTCGGACCGGTTATTTTTGAAGTATTGCAAAGTGTCGCAAGTTAGGGCAGCAGACCGGTGACGACACCATGGTAACCTTCGATGTAATTTAGCTATGTATTGCTCAGACTAGTGGGCGTATAATCATAAGTGCAAAACCGACAAACCTTGCACAGTAACGATCATGCCACAAGCGGACAGTGAGAGCTTGCTACCTGGTTTAAACTGAACTTGCCAATTTCCTATTACGCTACACACTTTACACCACAAAACTTTAGGTCTTCACAAATTAAGAACAATATTATATTCTGCTTAGACGAATCTTTTTGGTTGTGTTAGTTCTTGAAAAACGTGCGGCCTGGTAAATTTTGCACTAAATTTGGTTCTGTTGGTCGACGTATTCTTTCAGGGATCTTCCGGTTACTTCGTCCTTTCATTCTGGTGCTGCGGCATACTCATATCATGTCACCCATCACAAGCAGAAGCCCAAAATACCTAGCTGTTAAGTGCTAATCAAAATCTCTATAATTATCCAAAAGCCTCATGTCACAAGAACATACACCCAATGAAAACCAACAACTTTATTGAATCTAAAAAAATTATACTGAAATTAGATGTAATGAGCCAATGGCTATTTGCTCAAATTTATGGAAACAAGGGTAAAAAGTTTGTTGTATTTTTAAAACATTTGTGTAAGGCTAGTAAAAATCCTTTACATTATTAGATTTCTTTAGATACAAAAATTTGTGGTTTTTTATTACATAAATGTAAACTACATCCCGCGACAATAATTAAAACTCAGTGTTAAATATTTAACTACCGCTATTCATTAAGGTTTTGCTAAGATATGTTGCCTTTATGTCAAAATTTTGACTTCAGCAAGCAATTTTTGGAAAACTATGCACGCTAAAATATAGTTCTTCAGATGATAATATATAACACTATTTCGTACAAATTAAATTTTGGAATTTTTCTCACTAACGACCTTAAACTGCTTTCACGGTATAAAGAACCTAATAAAAACGAACCTATGTTGCAGTATCAGCATCGCCGTCTCCTGTTGCTTCACATTTATGCAGTTTACCAAAAATACGCAAACAGGTTATTTTCTCTATCTTCCTAGTTAGTATTCAACATTAAAACATAACGTAAAACACTTCAAAACAAATATAGTTGAAACCATCACTCATTCACAGCACACTAGTGACTGAGAATATGTGAGGACATGGTGTCGTAGTTCGTAATCTGCCACCCCCCTTTTTTTCCTCACTTCTTTACAACTCCCGGCCGTGGGCCGTTATTTATGACAGGGCCTTGATCTGACCAGTCTTTCTTCGACCTGACACACTCGCCCTTCTGCTGAGAAAGGGTCGCAAGGGACTTCACACAAGAGAAAAAACAGGAACTATCTCCTCCCTTCAGCACAGCACACAGCACTTTTCGAGCAAGAACTAATCTCGCTTACGTAAAAAGGAGCTTGAGAAAAGGGAAAAAGTTGTTTAGCAATATTTCATTTTGCAGTTATGATCACATATGAGGGTTGAGGCATTTGTGAGTCTATTTGCATGGATGAATATTATTAACAAATATTTATTTGTAAAAATGTAATGCTTCTTCTGTATATGTTTTAAAAATTTTCCACTCGAAAAAAAAAACACAACATGTTCTTAGGGGAGGGGGGGGGTCGCCCCCGCCACCCCCACCTTAAATCCGCCATTGAGTGGCAATAACAAATAGGTTCGGCGTGCATTGTGCCGCCCATGTGCGGTGTTGGCCACCTGCACCCAATATTGGGTAACAGAAGAAGATAACCTTTTCTAGAGTATTCCTGTTCATGCTCTATCTTGTCGGATGGTACTTAACCATGACGCGATACCTTTCTAGGAGATTTGAGATTAAAGACTTGCTGAGAGAATTCGAGACTTTAGAGTGAGTATATAAAAGAGAGCTGCGGGAGAGGCAACAGAGTTTTTGGCCAGCAGGTGCCTGTTGCGAGTTAAAGTGATAGTGATGAGTGGCTAGAAGTATTGGGTTGCGACAAGTGTTCGAGGGTGCCCGGCAAGTTGGATTGCTGCAAGTAGTGGGAAGAAGGTGTTTCTGGGCAACAAAAGGTTCATCGGTGCTCGTTCATTGGGTCCATCTTTGTGAGTGATTAGAAAGACTTTCCATGTAAAGAGATCTTATATATATATTTATTATTCAGATTTTATTACCTGTATGTAAATAGTAGTTATTTGTTTGGTTTGATGTTTGACGTCTATTGTAACTAATTATTATAGGCATAGGTTTTTTTGTATAGATAGGTTAGCTTTATTAATTTTCTTTCTTTTATAAAAGACATCTATCTCCAAACATACCTATCCCCAACTTATAACACACACACTCTCTCTCTCTCTCTGTGTGTATGTGTGTGTGCGTGCGTGCTTGAATGTGTGCGTGTGTGTGTGTTTACATGCGTGCGTGCATTCGTGCATGCGTGCGTGTGTGTGTCTGTGTGTGTGCGTGCGTGCATGCGTGCGTTTGTGTGTGTGTGTATATATATATAGAGAGAGAGACATACAAACATATAAGGTGTCCAGAAACAAACTTACATTAGTCACCGAATCCTGGGTTAAATTGGAGACAAAAATGTAATATGATGACATTTTGATTGCGCAATGTGGCTACATAACTTTCTAGTTACTATGCTCTTGCACTGCACAGATATGTTGCATATCTTACAACTAATGTTTGGACCTGCATATTATGGGTGCAGGTTTGAATCCCGAGCAGTCCAAATATGACTTAACATTTGCTTGACATAACATACTGACGTGTGCCTACCACATCTTCCCACATGTCCTTCTGCCGCACTGTACTCATTTAGTGCGGCCTGCACTTAATGTGTGTTGTAAATCACTAATAATACCTTAAAATTATGTTTTCTAATGTTTAATCTTTTAATTCCAATGTTAAGTTTCTTATTATCTCCATGTTTTTCAATAGTATTTTTATCATTTTTTGTTTATTTTCAATTGCCATTTTCAATTTACTTCCAGGTTGCATTAGCTATGCTATGTTGTGTATCCTTCCGCTGGATAATGACTTAATAAGGGAACAGTTATTCAACATAAGACATTTCTGAAGGATAGTAATGTTTTGTTTACGTTTTCACTACTATTCCAGTGTTGAATTGTCCAATGAAACTCTTGTATCTGTTTTTGTATATGGACTATTTTGTACCGCGCGAAGTCAGATATTCTCGCTGTCCTGATTTGGTGATGTCGATGCCGTTGGAGTCAGTCGGAGCGTAATGCTGAGAGGAGAGAGACGTGCTAGTCTAACGTAGGTCCTTCACAATTTTTGCACTAGTAATTTTTAGTTTGCAATAGTTAAGTCTTCATTTACCAGAACCATATTGTGTTTGACCTGGGGTTATACCGGCTGCCGTGTCCAAGTGCTTAACTGTAAAAGTTCACTGCTAGCCTCGTGCTATTTTACCCGCGTAACCCACTGGAGAGGTTTAGAGTCTAGATCCATTCCACTGGCACTGGCCTTCAGCACAGTCCAGTAATTTTTCATTTAATGGTGAGTAAACTATGTAAACTATACCCACCTTTTATTTAAGTAGTAGTTGCTCACCCTGTCCCGAGTGATGCTTAATGTATTGTCAATTCTGAGTGTGTTTTTGCAGGGAGACTGGTCCTGATAGGTCATTAGAGGTTGCTAGAACCAACTGATACACAGCCTGACCCATGGTCGTTGACCAGTCAACCCTGGGATCATAAAAATAATCTGAGGGGTTTTCCCCACAGCTTCTGCATTATATGATTTTCCCACTATCCATCTCATCTCTCCCTGCTAGCCAGTCTATTCCCCTAATCTTGTCACCCACATCCTGTCAGACTCATCTACCGAGTCATTGTTTTCTTTTTCCCACTTTTCCGTTTCCCAAGCACCCTAACTACGTCAATACGTAAAATAATACCATGATGAGGAGTGCAAAAAATTACTTTCTCCATGTAGTTTTGCCACATTGTGCATGTAAATAGTCTTACAACATTTTGCCAGTTACATTTTTGTTCGAAATTTAGCCCAGTACTTGCATGGTGTGCTCATTATGTGGTTGTTTCTGGACAGTCTGTATATATAATAAGACTGTTTAGGCAGGCTGTACATGATTCGCACACATCAAAACACTTTAAAATGTATGTTAATATTTTTGGCCTATTTTTGTGCTCTATAAAGCATATGTAAAAACCAGTATTACCATTTGTGTGATCAGAAGTGCTTTATTTATGACACAAAATGACATAGTCAGAATCACAATATAGTATGTGTTACTACTGCATAGTTAAATCCATTTGCAAAGTGTTTTAGTAGACAATAGTTAAAATAAATATCTTCCTTGGTTGAACTACTCGAACACAGAACAGTTTTTTACTATTTGCTTTTTGCATTACTGTGCATTGCAAATTCAAGTCCGTCTAGTATAAGACTAAACTATGTAACAAAAAGTGATATTTTCCCCAAGACAGATTCACAAGTGTTTAATTACATTTACAAGTATATATTGCGGTAAGTAAGTTACTAAACTGACTCAAGCACATTAAATAGAACAGACATCGCTGTGTTTTATTTCGAGATATTCAACAATGAATTTCGTAATGATAAATGGCCAAACTGATCTTTTCGACTCATCAAGATAATCAATATAACACAATTGAATGAAATGTTATGGTTGTTTATAATAATAATAATGTACCTTAACTTGAATATTCCTCACTGGGTACGAAACTCATTGGCTGAAAATAAGTATTTTTTGTTGTACGTTTATGTTAATTTACGTAGTTTATTTTATTACAAAAAATATATATATGATAGCTCAAGAAGTAATACAACTGTTCAAATGGAAATACTACTACTGAATTTAAATTGCTGAAGTATAAATGGTTTTTGATTGTTTCAAGATAAATCAGCTCTCCAGACTTGCTGAACATCTTTAGGGTCATCTGAGAACAGCTCATTCAAACTCCACAAAGCAGAGAGTGGAGTGTTTGGTACATAACAAAATAATAGCTTAAATGGAGTGGATTTATGAGACTAATGTCGAGCATTATTAAAAGCTATCTGTTGCCAAGTTAAGTGTTTTGTCCAATTAGTTTGGTCCTTCGTATGGAACGCAATAAGCGCAGAATGGAGGTCATGATTGAACCTTTCCACATGCTAGGAAAGCGGATAATAAGGAGAAAGTGTGATACGCTGAATCCCGTATGAAAAACATATATCCTTGAACAATTTAGATGTGAATTAAGAACTGTTATCAGAGACGATGCTACTGGGAACTCCAAAACTTTGGAAATCATATGTCTGCATCGCTTTCATTGTAGAAAGAGCATCTGCTTTTCTCAGAGGAATAAGCCAAACTAATTTAGAAAAGGCATCAATACAGAGGAACAGCATTGTATGACCAGACTTACTTCTAGGGAAAGGTCCAACAAAATCTACAAATAATTTTTGTGAAGGTTTCTCACCTACTTCTGAAGCGAGGAAACCCAGATAGGTATTTGTGCTGGTTTACTAAGGGCACATAAGGTGCACAGTTTCACTCGTTCAGTGATGTCGCTGTTCATTCCTTTCCAGATAAATTTACTTCTAATAGCCTCAATAGTCTTATAAATTCCTAAATGACCACCAAGGGGTGAATAATGATAATACTCAAAGACCATGGGCCGAAGATGAGCTGGTATAACCACACGTTTTTGTTTACCTCTGTTTCTACAGCACAGGACATCTTTCGATAAAAATAAGGTTTTTCTCAATGCCAGACTGTAAATTTTGAATAATGATACTAAGTTCTATATCTTGTTGCTGATGTTCTTTGATCTGAGTAAATGCCAAAGTGAATTCAGTAAGCAAATTACAATAAGTTAAGGCGACAGATTCATTAGCGCTTGGCTTACCGTCAAACATACGGGATAGTCAATCTGCCACAATGTTTTGTGTGTCTCTAATATGTTGAGCTTGAAATTTTAATGAGGCAATCTGCATCACCCAACTGTTTTGGGTGTGCAAGGAGCCAGGACAATGCATGATTCTCAGTTTCCAGAAGGAATTCAGAATGCTCTAGGTACTGCCTAAACTTGTCAGTTCCAAAAACAACTGCCAGACATTCAAGTTCATAAATAGTATATTTACGTTCCTGGGGTGAATGTGAGTGTGAGACAAAAGCGATGGGCTGGCGAACACCATCAATTTCCTGGGATAGGACTGCCCCAACAGCCAAACTGGAGGCATTCGCCTGCAAAATAAATTTACGTGAAAAATCTGCCATACGTAATACAGGAGGATGGATAATGTAATTTTTAAAAATTTCAAATGCCTTTTGTTGATCTTAACCCCAATCAAATTTACATGATTTCTTGTGTAATTTATTAAGAGGTGCAGCCTTTTCTGCTAAATTAGGTATGAACTTTCCAAAAAACTTGACCATTTCAATAAATCGGGCTACACCTTTAACATCGCAGGGTGGTGGAAGTTCAGGAATAGTTTTCGTTCGTTCAGGGTTAATACAAATGCCCTTGGAAAAAATTTTGTGCCCTAAAAAGGAGATATTCTGAACTGCGAATTTTACTGTCTTTAGGTTAACAGTCAACCCACCTTTTGCTAATCTAGATAACACAGATTTGAGATGTTTCAAGTGTCGATCAAAGTTTTCAGAATATACATCCAAATCATCCAGGTAGTTGTACACATACTTAAATTTGATATCGTGGAAAATCCTGTCTAACAAACAGGTCAAAACTTGAGCACCAGTGGCTAGACCAAAAGGAACGCGAGTGAATTGATACAAATTCCACAGTACACAAAAACTAGTAACTGGTTTAGAGTCTACGGTTAGGGGAATTTGATGGTAAGCAGAGTTTAAATCAATGGTTGTAAAGAATTTAGCTTTACCAAACCAGTGAAATGCAGAATGCAAATCTGGAAGACGTACAGATTCAATTTCAAACTTTTGGTTAACCTTGCGATAGTCTATCACCATGCAGTGTTTTCAGTTAGGTTTAGTAACCAAAAATGCTGGACTGGCATATGGAGATGTAAATTGTTCAATAACGCCCTTCTCTAATAATTCATCAACTTGTCTTAAAATCTCCATCTTTGGAGGGGTTAAACAATATGGGTGACTTTTCACATACTGCTTATCGGTTAATTTAATCTGATATTCCAAGAGATCTGTTAAACCCAATTCAGAAGTAAGAACATTAGGAAATTGGTCACAAAGACTTTTAATTGCTAATCTTTGTTCAGAATAAAAATGTTCATAAGGGTTGTTTAACTGTTCAGAATCTAATTCTGAGGAACAACAATGTTTTCGTGCACTTTGGACCAAAGGAATTTTAAATTCAGGTTAAAATATAAAGGAAATATGTTTATCTTGCATATCAAGCATAATTCCACTAGAAGTCATAAAATCAGCACCTAGAATAAAATCAGAACTTAGACCAGGAGCTACTAAACACTTACACATCCAAAAATAATGAGTAATTTTGATTTTGATAACAGCAATACATGAAATAGGTAATGTATCACTAGATTCGGTGTAACATGTGAGGTTAGTTGGTTCAATGTCTTTTACGAGTCTTACAGATAGCAAACGATCAAAAAGTCTACCAACAAGTATGGTACGAGCTGATCCGGAGTTTACTAATGCATCAACAACAAGTTTTCCCAAAACAACTTCAACGTGAGGAGTAACACCAGTCTTCACACCAACGACATTGTGAAAATTAACCTGCGATACACCATTATAAAAATTACAATTTATGGAACAATTGTTAAATGGACCAAACAGATATTGAAAACGCTTGCACAGCTGGATAGATTGAATCATGTGAGCATCATATTGAGAATTAGTGGTAAATAACTTGCGAGAAGGAGGGCTCACTTCTCCCCGCTGGGATAGTTTTTTCAGAACCAGCATTTTGGGGCAATGTGTCCTACTTTGTGACAATTGTTACATACTGGCCTTCAGAGTCTCTGTTCAGGTTCAGAAGGGTTAAGCCTTTGAGTTGGCTGGGGGTTACATTCACCTGAAGATTTGTGGTCAACTTTGTTGACGTTGCTGTTTGGTACTGGAGGGGCATTAAATTTTCTGTGTGGAAATTTATTTCCTTTAAGAGGTGCTGACTGTATATCTCGGTACTGATCTACATATCTAATAGTCTGTGAATGGATACAAATTTTATCGAGTTCAGAAAATGTTGTTGGTTTGCCTACAAAAACTAACCTAGAACGCACCTGTGGAGCCAAACCTTCCAGAATAGTTTCCACCACCTCAACTTCTGGCAACTGTAGTCTTAACATGGTGGCAGCTTCGCGAATACTGTTTACATAAACTGATTAAGACTCATTAGAAGATTGGAGCCGGTTAAAATGCCTTAATTTAATTTGGGTGAGAAGCTGAGAAGGAATAAAGTAATTTAATATGTCAGCATTATATTGATAGACTGAGGATGCTTGAGCAATGGCCAGTTGAGTTCTGTCTGCAATGGGGCCTTGAGTGAAAGGATAAACAATTTCCAAAAGTTGTGAGTCTGGAATGTTGTTGCTTTGCTTCAATTTAATTATGCACTCAAGGAATTCCAAAAATTTTGGAACGTGTAAACCATCTGTAACAGGAAAATCCTTCAACATACGTTCCAGTGGATGTGTAAGTCTTCCAAAAACAGGGGAAGCAAATCTTTGGACAGAAGGTACTGGGTTACCTAAAGTTAAAGGTGTGGAGAAAACTATTCCGTCATTTGCACTTGATGTACGAGAAGTAAAATGCATGGGACTGAGATTAGATACAATCTGGTATAGATAAGAACTGGCATTAGAAAAGGTACATACTTGGTAGAGGCCAGGTGTGGTGACCGGAGGTAAGGAGGATAACAGTTCTGCAGATAAGATGATGCAGTGGTTGCTGTAGTGCTACTGGTAAATACTTGCGAGCCAAGCAGGGCTTCAACCTGCGTTGCAATGTTACACAAAGAAGATCTTTGAACTTCAGAGAGTTTTTCAACATAATGAGTCAACAAATTATTAACACGCCTATTCAAATGTCCTAATCTGTTTCTCAAACGATTTAGAGACAAGGGATTAGAGTCATCATCAATATTATTGTACATATCCTGTAAGCTAACAATTTTCGTGGCATATACATTATACTCCACGTCAAGGTCAAGACTTTGCAACTTTACAATATCAATAGGTGCCTCCTCTTGGAGAGCGGTGCGTAAAGTTCACCGCAAAGCAGCAATAGTATATTCTGGTGGGGACACACCACGTAAAGTACATTCATAAACAAGCTCATCCTTGAGCAAACATTCAGGGATTGTAGAAGCCATGCTAATTTATTAACACAAAATTAACACTTTAAAACTACAAGGACAAAACCAAACTTTTGAGACCTTGGTATATCCAGGTAGAGGTACACCACCACACACACATGCTAAACACATGCAGAGAGTGCACAAAACAGGAAACCACGCTAACTGCTACCAATTTATGAGCCAAATCTTTGCCGCCCATATCCCTGCAACCCCTCAGTCACCCCAAAGACAAACTCCCAAAATGACTAAGGCCTCACAGAGACAGGGGCAGACCAGGCTCAGACGTGAGTCGTTTAGTTTCCTGCATGAACACTCTCGGTAAAATAATTAAAAAACAGTGCCAATCCCACGATTGTCAACAGTCGCCTACAAAATCTACTTCAATTAATTTTACTTACTTTATTTCTAAATTATGTTATTGACCAGGAAAATATGAGTGAAACACAAATGTCCAACAAATATGTTTACTTGCAACAATAATAAATTTTCCTTTTTTTTATCACATATCAATGCATGAACTTGAGTAAGTAGTTTTAAAACCTCCACTTATATTAACATTTTAAATAACATCATGGTTTCACAATAATGAATTACATGTTTACATTTTTAGTAGAACAAAACTCTGGGCCCCGGAGCATATAATTAATATTTACTTTCATATATATATATATATATATATATATATATATATATATATATATATATATCATATATTTTCATATCCACATCAAAAGTCTTTTCAATCAGTAAATTTCCTTCATTTTTTTTGTAAACAATGTTAGGTTGGAAATTTAGTTTCTCGAAATTCACCAAAAACACCCGTTGAGCCTTTAAATAATAATTTTGGCTTTCAGATCAAATAAAGAACATGCATCCCACTTGTTTGGCGCAGGTGCAGGGCATCACATGCCGGGGCTATATGCTCACAGGCCTCTCCACAGCCATGAACGAAAACCAGGTAGGCTATATCACCTATGCACTGGAACCGCTAGAGAAATTAAACAAATAACCACACTGTGAGAGCCCAAACACCCAAATAACATAAATACTCACACTCGAGCAATAAAATTAAGAATGAAGAACGTACCTAAAACGGTAAAATACAACGGATGTCACCTCATAATGACGATTCCACTAGAGAGTTAAAATTCACAAGTAATCACGCCATTGTGCAAGTAGAAGAAGGAAGAAGGCGGAAATAGTCACAGAATACCAAGGATCGCACCTAGAGTAGTGTTTGGTGAATTTGATACATCGAACACATGTTACTCATTCATGCACCAATATGCACTTATTTATTTTAGATATTAAAATATTAACAATTGCTGAGAAAGGTTTATAAGTTCACAAATAATAAACTCAATATTTATAGTAGTGATGGTCCGATCCGATATGCAATATCGGATTATCGGCCGATATTGCTTTTATCGGAAATATCGGTTTTCCGATATTAACCGTAATTATATCGGAAATTATTTCTCACTCGGAAAATAGTCTATTTTACATGTAAAATAGTATAAGCTTGACTGTTGATGGAATTTTATACCGTCTAATAACTTTCATCACAATTAGTATAATATTAATACACACGTGTTCTAGAAATTCCAGTCATTGATAACTTAACTTACAGGCTATGGGTGGGACACGTACCTGTATAACACAAACACTAACTAATCTTAACTTCCATGTTTAGAACAAGAAAAATCAGTCTCTGAAACGTATTATTCCATTAATTGCATAACATTACCGTAAAATGTAAATCAAAACACGGCCGATCATAACACGAAATGCCCCGTGTGGCAAAACAAACGGCGTAGGCCATGGTTTTGAAATTAGCCAGTATTTAACGCTGCCATATTGGAAATACGTTATGATGTTTTACACTTAATTGCACTGCGCTTGCACTGTGTTACGTTCGCCCTAAAACTACGTGGAAGATGCAGAACTATGCAAGTGCGCAATGAGTACAGTCCAGTGATGTAAGTAGAAAACGGCAGTTAGTGCCCCTAACAGAAATAGAGCAATAGGGCTTACATGAATATACAGTATTATTAACAACTCGCAACCTCTATTATTAAGTTTCATACTTACCTATGAAACATTAAAATAAAATAAAAAACGTAAGTCCAAATCGAGACACGTAGGTTTTTTATACCAAATTATTCTTGTAACTCAAATAGGTTTTACGTAACACAGTTGGTACTCAATAGTAAATAAATACAAATGCTATGCAATTAAGCAATAATGAACGTTTTGTGATCTCGTGTATAAGTTACGTTGCGTACGTTTATTGTTCTATTTCAACATTGATTTCAGTAAACAACCCAATTGTATCATTTTATTTATTTGGTGGGAAAAATGTTAATGTCATTATATCTTGGCAAAACGTGAACGGAGTTTCAGTTGTGTTATTTTTTGTGTGGTCAGGTTTTTTAACTTTAAAAAATATGGGGAAATCAAGCAGTGTTTGGAAGTATTTTTCACAGACAGACGAACTATGGCTAGCCAAGTGTAGTATTTGTAATACCAATGTTCCAAGAAGTGGGCAAACATCAAGAACATTCAACACATAAAATATGCCGAACCATTTAGCTCAAAACATTCCATTGATTTAACCAGTCCTCCAGTGGTGGATATTAGTTATTCAAATGCCAAAGATGTAGTGGGAAGACAGCAACAACAGACACTCACTTCTCTGCTAAACAACACACGACCATTCCCTGTCGATGGAAAAAGGCATAAAGAGATAACAAATGGTTTGGTGGAAATGGTAGCTACCGATTCTCAGCCATTCAGTATCGTTGAGGATGAAGGTTTCCAACGATTTATGAAAATAGTTGAACCTAGGTAAAAACTTTATGGAAAACCACATATTTTTATTAATTATCAGGTTTACTAAAAATTTTATTTGTAATTAGGTTTTGTGAAAACATTTAATCCAAACATGAAAAATGGGTTAAAAAATTGTTCGCATTATTTTTTTTTTGTCGGGTCAGAATATCGGAATCGGATCGGATTTCAGTTGATTTATCGGATATCGGAAATATCTGGTATATTTTCATATCGGACCATCCCTAATTTATAGCACATATTCATAACCAAATTTAGTTACCAATTTGGAATATTTGGTAAAAGTATTACATAAATATTTATTTTATATTTTAGTAATGCTTAGAGCACTACCAGACATTTTGTTAACTACTAACATTCAAATTCACAAACATTAAACAACATTATAAATAAAAATATCATGTACGTTATTTGACTAATAAGCTATTACAAAATTTAAAAAAACAGTTAAGATATTTGTAAATACATTTTGCTTAACAGTGAGGCCATTAATATCCAGAAAAAAAAATTACGACTGCGACAGGGGTTTTCAAGATAGTCAGAGAGGAAAATTGTGCCATAAACAAATGGCACTAAATGTATGGGTCGACATGCACAAAATACACATTGAAACATGAATCGGAAGAGGCTGCTTTGTCTGTGAGCACAAAATTATTGAGACCAACATATAACACACAGATACAATGGAATAGGTGGGCGATTGGCTTATACCAGTACCATGGCTGATCAATGTGCAGTCGAGTGACGTCCAAGAAAACATTAAACTCCTTAAGTTTTAAATTAAAAACTTATGTGTAGCAACAAGACTTGACGAGAAGGATGAGACCAAAAAAACTCCTTAGTATGTTATGCATTATCGGAAGGAACCATGTTAGGCTATATCAGTCACTCGACACAGAAGCTGACAAACGGAAAACAAGCACCATTTCAACCACAGTGTACAAACACTTCATGCCTAGTAAAAACATAATTTATGAGAGATGGATGTATATCTCAGAACATCAAAAGACTGGATAAAGTGTAGAGCAGTTTGTATGCAGAACTAGGGCTTCAAGTACAACGCACAATTATGGGTGGGTCGATAGCTGCAGAAATGTTATGAGATAAGACTGCAGTATGGATGGCAGATCACAGTTTGCTGAGGCAATTATAATCTAACCCAAAGCTTACCTTGCATGAGGCTATTAATATCTGTAGAGCTAATAATCCTACAAACTACCAGCTGCAGTAAATAGAAGCCCCAAACATGGCATATGAAACTGTAAATTTGACAGCAAGAAAACCAGGAGATAAAAGGAGAAAAAACAGGTCAGCCACGACGACAACCAAGTACACTGGTTCACTGCTTCTATTATGGAGGAAATCATTAGCACAAGATGGAACTGATTCTAGCCTATGGTAAAACGTATCAGAACTGCAACAAACTCAATCACTTTGCCAGAGTGTGCAAGCAGCAACAGAGATGGCTAGAAGGAAAAATTTGTCAACTGGATGAGTGACTAGCACATGAGACAACTCTTGATACACAAGGAATGCTAGGGACTCACCAAGCAATAGGCCAAGGTGAAAGCAAAGAATGGACATATACCTATCAATGGGAGCAATTGTCCCAGCTAAATATAGAAAGAAGAAATGGATCACAAACCTGAAAGCGGGGAACACAAAAAGACAGTCAAAGTACAGCTGGGTACAAGAGCTACATGTGATAAGCCTCAAAGACTACAAAGCAACTATAGGTACAGAACCTTCAGGCTACAAAGAAGTAGAATCCAATTGGAATGCTATAATGGTCAAAACATACGACTAAGAGGACAAGCAGAGGTACTGTGTCGCATACCAAACACACCAGAAGGTAAAATGCAATTTCTTTCTGCACAAATCTCAGAAACATTAGGGCTTGTACAGGTACTTGCACAACTCTTTATGTATTGTACTGGGAGTTGGTGACTCCCAAGACTGGTATTTGCGAAGAACTTCAGTGTTTTACTATATATATATTTTTATATATATATACAGTGAACCCTCGATAACTCGGACTAAAAGGGGGGAAGGGCTGTCCGAGTTACGATTCGTTAGTGTTATCGAGGGGCGTCCGGGGAGGAGGGGTAATCAGTCATTAATCACAAGAAACGTGAGGAAACCAGTACGCTATCATTTCTACAAGCAAAAGAAGCGGCAATATATACTGCTGTGTACGTATCAGTTTACAGGAGGGGGTAGTGGGGAAATTATCGCTGTAACGGGAGAACTATAAAAGAAAGAATGTCAAACAAC
>PNEQ01105875.1:0-27852 GCA_003012365.1 Medauroidea extradentata
TATAACCATTTCAAAGTGGTTAATTTGATCGATCACAAAAGAAAATGCTATAAACTTGAAAACCACCGCATCTGCACGTCTCGTTCTTTGTGCTGCGGTGCACGGCAATCATTTAGTAGTATTATTTGACGTCGTTTACCTTTTCGTAGACGGAAAACAAACATGTTTGAAAATAAAACAGTACAATCGTAATTTAATACTAGGTCCAACTTTTCCTGTACAAACAAATAACAACCTCAATATCATAGAAGCAGTCGTAGCTCAGTTGATTAGGTCATGAACAGAAAAGGGAAGGTGATAGGAAGTCTTAAAATTACTGAAATTTTTTAAGTTAGTAAAATATAATTTTTTTAGTTCTTAAAATATCGTATGCGCATGTAATATGTCTGACGAAATATTTTTATGACCAACTAAATATTTGGTACTGCTAACAAAATTCAGCTATTTGCCTCAAACAAATCGAGGGAACAAAATAATTTGGTACGAGCAAACAAATATTTCGTTGCCCCTCTGTAAACAAATGATTTGGTTGATTCAAACAAATTTTGTTTGCACCAACAAAATTTTTTTCTCAGTGTATCATTCAGCATTAATGGAACCTCAATACATCGAGTAGCCTATAACAATACATAATTTGTATTTTCAAATCTCAACGATAAATATTAAGAGTAACTAGGTTTAATAACCTAGTATCAAGCTTCATAAGTTTATATTCATATGTATGGACCTGTAAATTTCGCGTTTTCTTTTGGGTGGAGGCTAGACTTAAATAACTGTTAGTTCGTTTAACTTTCACTGGTCCTTGATTTATTTGACACATATTGGAAAGTTCTGGGCCAATAATAATAGAAACAATTAATGCAGGTCTAATAATGTGGTATCACTCTGGGAGGCATAACGAACAGCCACTGTCTACTCGAGTCACATACATTCTTGGAGGCTAGACAGTAGGTCAGTTAACGAACGAATTTTTCCAGTCTCTATTTATACGACATAGTCGGTATATATACGGGTTTACCATAAAAGAATGCCCCAACTTTGAAAGCGACTACAGTAGAACCTCTTTTTTACATTCCCTGATTTTACACTTGCCCTTATTTTACAGCTGTTTTCTCTGGTCCTATCTAGCAAATCTCAAGTAGCACAAGTATACTGTTTTTTATGTATGTACTTACGGTTGAACATTTAACACTTCCTTGTAAACATAAAAACATACTTCTTTCACACACAATATGTTAGTTTGTTCATATATTCTATTTATATTACTGACGTGTCTGTGAAATTACACAATTTCGGTATTCATGCCCGCCATCAGCCGTTTAGGCTAGTTGCGTTCATTTTCGCTCTCGCTTGCGAATGCAAACGTTTCGTTGTAATGTTTCGTGACCAGATTTGCTAAAGCACGTCTTCTATTGTAAACATGAGGATGTGGAATTCATTTCGTGTACTTTAAACTAAAACTAGCAGTCCGCCAGCGGCTTTGCCCTCGTATATTAATAGAAACAGGTAATATTTACTTTAGTTGAAGGACCTCTTTGTACTCCAGTTTTATAGTTCGGCCATCAAGTATTCCAGTAACCAAGCCGCTGGTTGAGCTAACTGCAACAGGCTATGTAGTTATATCTGCCCATCCGAAAAACAGTCCTACGTCTGTCCCTTCCACTTACAGCGACTTCCCCTGAGCCTTATTTATGTTCACAGCAAAACAGACCTTGTGGGGAAATGATAGTCTCTTAAATGTAATGAAGTATGTAAGGATATAAGTAGCATACTTCGTACAAAGACTGATCCACCCCGAGCACAGCCATTTATGACTGTGTCCTCAGCTAGACTGTGTTTTTTTCTTCAAAACCTTAAATTGATGTTTCCAATTTGAGGTTAATCATGTGAGATGGTATATGTAGCTGATGCTGTCGAGGAACTTCAGTGGGTAGTGGACAGCGTAATCAATTTTACCCCTTCAAACGACTTTAATCCAAACAGCACTGATATCAGCCTTGCAGTAGGCTACCGAAGCGTCAGAATTTCACGTTTGCACAACCTTACACGGAATTCGAGCCCAGAATCTCCCGAACTGTAGATTCGCCTAAAACACACTTCACCCTTTTTCACCCCCTTAGGGGTCGAATCCGACCTGAGGGTACACAAAAAAATTCACGTTTCTAGGTCCAGCGGCTTGGGTTGTGACTTGGTTTGTCAGTCAGTCAGAGAACTCTTTCACACATAGAGATGTGTTGTAAATCTAAAACATTTATCTATTTTCAATTTTCCAGAAACTATATTTGTAAAATGAAATAATAACTAGGAACCCCTGTGCTATACAAAACAATAACTTTTTTTAAGTGTCGTTAAAACCGTGTGGAAATGCTATGATGGCCGATGCCGCTACTGTGAAATTCAGTTTATAAAATAACACTGCAATCACGAAATCCCATTTATAAAATAATACTGCAATCGGCGTAACGGTTTGTTGAATCATGCACTACATGAACCGAGGCTTTTAAAGTATTACGTATTCCAGCTTCCTGGATCAGTGACTGCCCACCCCCCTCCAATATTATCCAACATGGTGGGATAACAACGTCCATGCAAGTTTGAAGATGCTAGAGTGCATCACAGTCACATACGCTGTTTTTGCTCGCTGCTTCGATAATCCGAACACTGTAGAAATGAATGATTCTGTACAAATAAAGTACAAGCAGAAAATATTTTGAAGAGAAACAATTCTCGGTAAAATGCAATCATTTCCAGAAATGATGTTAAACTGTGAGGAACTATGTTTACATTTATTATACCAGACTTTAAATTTGGGGAAACTCTCAAATAAATATTGCTTGCGTTCCATTTCCTTTGAAACATATCACTGCACTTGAACGAAATTTCTACAAGGAATGTACACATTTTATATACACATTTGTATGTTCCAAAATTTTATTCAATTTTAGTTAAATAAAATTTTATATAAAATGCGGTAAATATCAATAATCACTACTCACAGTGTACCGGCCAAACTATTGGTTTTAGAAGTAGGCTATAGTTTATTGATAAAAATGTTTCTAGAGACGTTAAACGTAGTCGTACGTAAAGAAAACTGTAGTTTTCCGTTTAGCGTTAGGTTACGTTAGTTTTGGTTAAGTTCGGTTGTTTTACCGTTACGTTTTCCATTTTTTGTTGGGTAGGTTAGGTTACATAACCTTACTTAAGGTTACCTAACCTTACTTTAGGTAACCTAACGGAAAAAAGGAAAACTTATTTGTGAAAAACTAATATATCCAAAACTAACTTAAACTAACTGAAACTAACCTAACAAAAAACGGAAAATTTCGAAGTTAGTAAACAACAATTTTATTTCCGTACGACTATTTATAACGTCTATATAAATATTTTTAATTAATGAGTTACGCCTTTCATATCAATAGTTTGGCCAGGGCACAGTAAATAATTATTCTTAATATTTACCAAAATGCATATGTTTCTTTCTGTCTGCTTGTAAAGCATGTGTTCCTATACCACTCATTCGATTGCTATGAAACTTGGGTGAGCTGTAGTGTGTACGCCCGCGACAGTTTCTGACCAATAGAATTCTATTTACAGGAGGGGGCAGCCAAATCGGACAGGAGGTGACAGAACGGGGTACCCAAAAAAAAATATAATAAAAAAAACATTATGTAATGTTTATAAAACTGTTGTTAATTATTTTGTGCCTGTTAGGAATGTCCCAATATTTAAAACATCTATTACAAAGTTAAACAATAAATTACCATAATATACCACTTTTAATATTGTTAATAAACTCACAGTTGTCAATTATGGAATATAAAAATAGTACAAAAGTGTTTCCAAAGTCACCTAAGATGTTCCAACACTTACTTACTTACGGTTTTGATAATATAGATACTTATTCTTACCAATTACTTAAAGATTAATATGGCGTACTTACTCTGTATATTTGACTGACTCAAAGAGGCATTATATTGAAAATCACGTGAATAAAGTCGCGCGCAATGGTTAATAATTCAATAACTGTTGGAGTCAGAAAAAAGTCGATAAATTCGTACCTGTTTCATATACTGTACATATCCTGGCAGGAAATTGGACAAACTTAAAAGTTAGTCTCGCGGTCGATAGTTAGACGTGTCGGCAACACTTTGCAGTGATGATACAATTATGACGCTTTTTTTTTTGTGTAGTCAGAACACAACGAATTTCCTTGGGAACTGACTATACGGTGGACCTTACCTTGCTTACCAGTTTCCCCATCGCGAGGCTCCAACAAGAATAAGCATTCCCCTTGACGATTAAATATTTTTGTATCGAAAAGTAAAACTTATGAATTTGAAATTCAATTCAAAAAGATTATTGAAAATGTTAAGTACAAATTTTTTGTTTTTACGTATAGGTGACCTGTAGACTACAACAACGTCAAACAATGTGAACATCTTTTCAGTTTGGTGTGCTAGTTGGTTTTTAGTGGCGTACGTAACACCGTAGCATGTAAATTTCAAGGTTTACGAGCCATTACGCAAAAACTATGAGAGATAAAAATTTTTCTTAAGAGCAAAATTTAATCACAACGTATGTCTAAAATAAGAAAAGAAATACCTGGCACAAATATTTAAAATAATATGAAAATTGCTGTAGACTGGTCCTTAAAAGGGCTTGTTCCCGAGTTTTTTTCAGACTGGTGCCAATAACTCAAATATTTTTTAACCAAAAGCTTTGAAAAAATTTGAGTCAATGTACAGTCACACGATGTACTATACTGTGGATGCGTTTTTTAAAATAATGTACCATTCGTCAGCAAAAACATATTTTTTTTTTTCATTTTTGCTTATATTCACGACAAAAAACGTGGTACTTTGAGTAATGAAATCTATAAAACTGTTCAGTATAATTCTACAAAAAAATTCAGCTACAAATTATAACATATAAGTGTCAAAACTGTGCAGCGAAATTTTGATATGAGTATTAGGTAGCAATAAAAAAAATATTTTCGAAATCACTGCAAAACTCCGTAACAAGGCCTTAAGGCGCCCTCCTCTCAAGGGTGTGTTTGCCATATAATGTGATATCGCCGCTATGCCCAAAGCCGGAGTAAATGCGCGCGCAGGTTCCCGCTATAACGTTATTAGTTTGGAACTTAAGGCCACATGGTTCCCTGTTTATGCTACATAAGTAAGCTTCATTTTTAAAATCCTGAAATGGAGCAGATATTGCAAAACCGTTACATTGAAACACAAGCTTTTATAATTTGAGCTAATTATTGACTTCAAGAAAAATTAATTGAGTCGATAATTAGCGAAAATTATGTTCTCAAAAAATTATGCTACTTATTACTAACTATTTTCAACATTTATATGTAACGGTTTTACGATATCTGCTCCCTTTCAGTATTTAAAAAATTAAACTCGCAAGATATTTTTATCCCAAAACCTCTCGTGCAGAGCTTTATAGATGTTAAAATTATTTTCAGATCAAAACGCGAGTATTTTTTAAATTCTGTTACTATAGAGGCCTGGGTATTATTGCACTAAAAACTATAAAAATTAAAATTTTCCATTTTAATGAAATTTATGACTTCAAGCCCTTATTAAAAACGTTTTAAATTTTTTATTCGAAAGCACAGCATACTACTGTCTAATGCTGTGTAAACAGATGCCCGAAAATAAAATATCTACTCCGCAAAAAAAAAAAATTAAAATTAATGTAAGTGGTTAAGATTTTATCGAAGATTGAGTATTTCAGTCGTTTGCAGTGTTATTATACCGAACCCATCACTATTAGCTAAGTCCAATGTACTTCCATACGTATATTTCGAACTAATCCGGTACATACATCTTGAGAAACAACCGTTTGAAAAAAAAAAATATATTAAAACAATGCTTCTAAAGTGCGTGGTGTCTTAAAATTAATATTCACAAGTAGTCAGACGTGTGATTTATTTTCGTAGATAAACACTGTGGACGCACGTTTACTGGTCTCTTAGTAAAAGTATAACTCGGAACACGCTGCACGCATTTCGAGCGCCAACCAGGCGGCCGCCTTAATAAAGACAAGTGCACGAACATCTTATATCTACGTCATTTTCTTTACTACAAGCTTATCACATGGCCTATCGATAAATTTTTACCATTCGTTGTATCGATAGTCTATTTCACCGTTGAAATTATAAAATATTAAATTACATTTTTCTATCTGACATTTTCTGCAGGATATTTTTTTTTTACTGTTAAAAGGTTTCATAAGAGATAGAGATCTTATTTTTATTTTAATGAAATAAAATTTGCAATATACTTACTTAACTAACACTTCAGACCACTCTCTATAACGTCTATGTCCTGTGCTGTTGCTAAGCATAAATACGTATTTACATAGAAAAATATGTCCGTAAGTGGGTTTTCTCGATCTCCTATTTCCTATTTCCTTCGCCCTTCTCATTCATGTGCTTCTCCATTGTAGGGCTTCATTCATGCCAGCATTCACGGCAAGCTATGAGAGCTATGTCTTGTGTATATTCAAGCCCCGGCCATTTTTCCATTACAGGTCGTTCGGAATAAAGTGAGCACTAAAATTTTAATCTTTGAAAAATATCACTGGCCGTTAGTGAATATAATTCAACATTAATACTATTTGTACGGTTGGCAGCGAAATTACGTAATATAGTTCCGTGTATTTCCATATTTAAATACAACAATACTGAAATAAAATCAATCGAGAGCGACATAATTGTATTTTATATGGTTAGTAAAATTTTTTTATCGAACTATATAGGCTCCTACCGACTGCACAATTTATCTTCCACGGGCAAACATAAAGTGACGTGTCCAGAGAGGTTAGACACTTCCCGTCGTTAGCCGTTACGCGCGGAAAGATACGAATGGGCTGAAAATAGAACTTCAGCAGGGCTTTTTTGAGTGCTCACGTTATCTTGAACCGCCTATAGCTGCTACTCGCTGGAACAACAAACAATGAACAAATATACGGGGCTTGATCGAATACGCATAGTACAATGGATTCCAACACGCAACTCACTGGACTCGGGTACGACTAATGATATTTTTCGAAGGTTAATACAACCTATACCCGAGGGTCAGGGTACCACATCGCGGATGCAGGCTTACAACTGTCACGCGATAAAATATTCACTGAATTCACTTTCTTAAGTTCAAGTTACTGAATAGCACAGCGATTCAAGAAATGTGGTTCAGTAAACATTGAAGGGATTAATTGAAAAGTTGTCACACAATTTGTAAACAAACTATGCACAAAATAAATAATGTAGCTATTTTACAAATATATACTAATCGTGTACGACACAAAAATATTTGATTAAACCAACACAACACTGAAAAAAATACTTATTAGTAACTGCAAAATATTTTGTTAAAATGGACCTTACCAAATTTTTTTGTAGTGACCACAAAAAAAAATTTTGCTGTCCCCAATAAAGTTTTGCAGTGACTACAAAAAAATTTTGTAACCACTACAAAAAAATTTTGTAAGGTCCATTTTAACAAAATATTTTGCAGTGACTGATAAGTATTTTTTTCTGTGAAAATATCATTCTAACAACAACATAGATATATTTATATTTTTAAATTGTAGGGGAATATAAGTCTTTAAGAGTTAGTGGATCTGGCGTGTGAGACGCGCTGTGGTATGGAAAGTATTTTTTCTTGTGTAACCATTAAGTATGTTTCCAATTTGTTTATTTACGAATAGAAAACATACTTCAAACTGTGTCCCTATAATTTTATAAATTACGTCCGCTAATTAAACACGTGATTTCGTGCTAAAAAATTACTTTTTTCATTTTCCTGTAGCTGAAAGAAATATCAGCTGTAATCGTAAAACAACATCATACAAACCTGCACTATACTTTATCACATACTTTCCACAAATAAAATAACAGGGTCATCGCTTGGAGTCCCATTGAAAAAACACGTTATACGAAAACACTGCACGGTAGTTTAGTCCTTCAAGCCTAGAGGCGATGAGGCGTTTGACGGACATGTTATACTCGAGTTATCGCCTTCCTCGTTTCCGTATCTTAAGTCCTCTGCCTACCTCAGAGCTCCGGTGGCAGCAAGGATAGGGCGTTACAGGTTAAAGTATATTCCTAAATATCTCAGTCACTTTCAAACCTACATATATGCCACCTGTGACTTTTTTGTTCAGTACGATACGGCCCACACTGCTGCGGAATCTTTTCGCAAGTTATATCAATACCCTGAAAACTATGAGCAAATAAGTGTTTTCATGCCGATTAAACACTCGAAACCCTGTATTCATAAAATTCTTTTCACATTTTCGTTTACGTCGCAGTATTCTCCTCTTATCAGTGCAGAAAATGGTTTCCATCCGAAAGCGATATCTCAAAGGGTGACAGAACTACACGAAATTTAGTTTAACATGTAAAACCCTATCCTTGCTCTCGCCGCGCTCCGAGGTAGGCAGAAGCCTTAAACATGAAGAGAAAAAAATGCTAGCGTCCACTAACTCTTAATGCTGAAGTTTTTAATCGTGTAAAGGTGGGTTCACAATTGATAACATAACAGTAACCATAGAAACAGGTCGTTCGCACAAGAACTAACCTCTATGTAATCTTACCTACCGATTCACAACACCAAAAAAGTGGTGGTGTGCATAGAGATGCTGAAATAGGAAATGGTAATACAGTATTCCATTACTTGTGCGTACGCATATGACAGCAACCAATCACACAAAAGGATTTTGTAAATGTCCGCCATGTTTGTTTAACCTCAAAAAATACGCAAGCACATAGACATTGCGCAATCACAAAAACAAAGCTAGAAAAAGAAATCTTAATGTTAAGAACTATGTATCTTTATTGTCAATAATGTTTTACACTGTGCAGTTTATAAGGACTTTGTTTATATATTTCCTATTATCTCCAATTACGATTCCATTTCAAACGTGTTTCAATGACCTTCGATTGACTTTTATACAGCAAGAAATATTTCAGATTCGTTGAAAAAATACCATTAACTAAACATAACAGTAAGAATTCAAAATTGTGAATTAATGTTGCATAATGTGTCTGGCCGTGCACAGTTTATACAGTTATGTGTTCTCTGTTTATGTTTTTTAATTGCGAACCAATCTTAAATCCGTAATGGCTGAGGCTTCGCCTATGGAAGGGAATCTGGGCGAAATGCGCGACGTCGCGAATTGCGGCTCAAAATCCTACCCTGGCAAACCACCTCCAGGGTAAATGAGGGGGGGGGGGGAGGTAAGAATGACGCGTGTGGCCCTGCAAGTGACTGTTTTATGGCGGGGGGCCGCTTCCCCGAGTGCTCCTTATTGTCTGTGGCAGGACGCGGTGCGGGCCATTGTGCCTCGTCTTTCCCTCTGCGCTCAGGAACAATGGTAGCCCCTCGTCGCGGGGAAGACGCGCTTATCTTATAAGTTTCCGCGGGTGATTTATGTTCCCCGGAGACAAAGAACTGTAAAACATACCTCCCACCTACCCCGCGAGTCCTTGCGAACGCTCGCTTCCTCTTCGGGGCGGCCGCCGCGGCTGCAGAGTGTTTTACCTCTGGTAGCGGCGACGCGGCGTCGTCCCTCGTTATGAATTAGTCGCGCGCGCCCTCGCCCCAAGATATTAATGGTGGGTCGGGCGAAGGTGATGTATCATTTCCGTGACGGTTTCCTCCTCCTGTTAAACCGTTATCGATGTCGCCCTGTGTTTGTTTCCCTGGCGCCTTTCGCGCACATCGAACCATATAGAATCACTACAGTGATTACAAGCCCTATACAGCAGTTAGGAGAACGTTTTTCTAAGAGCTACTAGTAATCGTACATTAGGCATCATCACCATTTTTTAATTTTTTATTTTTACCAGATATTTTTTTTTCTTATTTTAGACACAAAATATGACTAAATTTGGTCTTATGAAATTTTTTTATCTCTCGTAGTTTTCGCGTAATGGCTTGTTAAAAGCATATTTTGCATGTTTCCGTTTTAACGACTACACTAAAACCAACTGATATACCAAATTCAAAAAAATCACAGTGGATAAAGACATTGCAGGCTACAATGACATGCTCATAAAATTAAAGAATAAAAATTATTTGAATTTTAAAAAAATGCCGAAACTAAAAATAAAACTATAAAAACGCAATATTTTTTTTCAAAAATACAAATAATTTTTGTTATTTAATTTTATGAGCATGTCATTGTAGCCTGCAATGTCTTTATCTACTGTGATTTTTTTGAGTTTTGGTATATCAGTTGGTTTTAGTGTAGTCGTTAAAACGGAAACATGCAAAATGTGACTTTAACAAGCCATTACGCGAAAACTATGAGAGATAAAAATTTCATAAGAGTCCAATTTAGTCACATTTTGTGTCTAAAATAAGAAAAAAAAGCTGGTACAAATAAAAAATAAAATAATGATGATGAAAATTGCGGTAGATCGCGCCCTTTAGGACTCTGCCTACCTCAGAGCTCCGGTGGCAGCAAGGATAGGGCGTTACAGGTTAAATTATATTCCTGAATATCTCAGTCACTTTCAAACCTACATATATGCCACCACTGACTTTTTTGTTCAGTATGGTACGGCCCACACTGCTACGGAATCTTTTAGCGAGTTATATCAATACCCTGAAAACTATGAGCAAATACTATGCTTCGCTATTTTAGATTGATAAATGTCATGCTTATAAACATCGTTTCAAGGTACCTCGAAACGACTTTCCCAACTACAGGCACGTAAAAATACCAACCGAAATCGTAAAACAAAAATAGAGTAGCACGCGCCCGACTTCGCTACGCTATTTCCTTAAATAAAAAAATAGGACCACTACTTAAGGCTGTTCCAGTGTTGAAAAATCGTAATTTTATATTTGTATAAAATAGGGTTAGTTTTGTAGACATTACTTGAGAGTTCAATTTCCTCTTACGAAAAAAATTTAGTTCAGTCAGTTTTTCCATAATGTCAGTTCAAAGTAAAAATTTGTATATTTTTACTTCATATAAAACTTGAAAACTAGTAGACTTAATGAAATGGAAAAAATCACATCAAAACTACATGCCACGGTCTACGGCTTGAAGCATATAGAGACCCTTTACAAAAAAATTTTGTACTTAAAAAAATGTTCTAAAATTTGCAAATTTTTTATTACTTTTTAAACTTTTTTTTTAAAATACAAAATGTTTATATAAAGGGTTTCTATGTGTTTCAAGCTGTACACTGTGGCATGTAGTTTTGATGTGATTTTTTTCCATTTCACTATGTTTATTGGTTTTCAAGTTTTGTATGAAGTAAAAATATACAAATTCTGACTTTGAACTGACATTATGGAAAAACTGGCTGAACTGAATTTTTTTCGTAAGAGGAAATTGTACTCTCAAGTAATGTCAACAAAAGTAACCCTATTTTATACAAATATAAAATTATGATTTTTCCACACTTATATAAGGAAAAGTCACACTACACGTCGTTTACGCATGAGACAGTCTAGACCAGGATTTCTCAATTAAATATACCTTCGGGCCACATGCTTCAATTTTATTAACTACCAAAAACACTCGGGGGCCAAAAGTAAAAAAGAAAATGCAGTCAATAATTATAGGCGTTGTACGGAATCATTTAAATGAACTTAATGTTAGTCTAACATAATTCATTGTCATACACAGATATTACATTGGCCTAACTATAACTATTGAGAAATAGCCTTTAAATTATTTGGCTATAACAAAACATTTTCGCTGATTTCTGACATTTTGATGGTGGGCCAGTAGAAATATCTCTGCGGGCCGCATCTGGCCCACGGGCCTAGACCTTATCGCCTGGTTGTATCCATACCTCTGAGGCGACATCTAGCGACTGCTGTATACGGCTCTCAAGGCTCGGGTTCAGTAGCCATTGTTGGATTTTATTACTTTTCACTTTTTTGCAATTCTGAAAAGCAAATGGTTAAATTTGCGACAATACCGCAAATTTTATTTACTTTGTGCTACAGTATAAGTATGGCAATTGCAATGGGAGTTTACAATTAGAATTTATTGGTTTGTGGACATACGCCATTGCTCATGTTTTGCTGATCCAGCTTGTGTTAAAAGACAAAGTACAAAGGAGAACAAAAAAAAAAAAATACAAAACACACATTTTTGTGTTTTTTTTGTATCTGTTTTTTTTATTCTTCTTTTTATTTTGTCTGTCAAAGCAAGTTGGATCAGCAAAACATAAGCGATGGCGTATGTCCACAAACCAAAAATTCTAATGTCAATTGAACTAGTAATGTATTGCCAGGTCGCAGTCAGACGGGAAAAATATGAATATAAAATAATTTGCCACACAGATTGCGGCGTAATTATAAGTTAACAGCTATATCTCGATGTCTGTACTTTAGTATACCGTAAACAGAATTTGAGGTACAGTCGCATATTTAACATTTTTCTTATTAGAATTTCAAAAAACCGAAAAATAAAATTATCCAATATGGCGACTGAAACCGAGCAATAACTGGGTTGCTACAGGTCTGAAGAACAGAACAACCTGGAAAAATCAAGGGATTTGAAAGCGGTAAACGAAACCCTGGAAAAGTCACAGTAATTGCTTGTGGTGCCGAGAAATTCAAATTTGTAACACAAACTTCAAGTCTGGTGATTTGACTTTTCTGTATATTTCAGCACTTTCAATAATTTTGTGAAAGGTGGTATAGTTAATTCCACACATGTTTTTAAGTATGTTACGAAATAGTAAATTATTCTCATTCCGTAATCTTAAAAATTGGAACACACAACGTAGATGTCTTGGTTTCTGATGGACTGCTAGCCCAGGTTACAGTAGGTGCTGTTTAAATGTATCAGTAGCACATTTTGTGGAATAAAAGGCTACCAGAACTTTCCGCAATCGAAAACAATTCAAATCATAACCGTTCTCCTGTTTATAGTAGCTAAATAAAGTAAACACACAGGTAAACTATTCGCAGTGAAATTGGAAGACGTTTTATAACGGGCTACAAAAACAGTTAAAGGCCATGTTCCATCAATTCAATTGCTTTTACGACAGTTATTTTTTTTGTTAAACTGTGTTTCTTGGCGGTATGTGATCGAAGGTGTCAAGTTTCTTGTACCTTTCACGCCAACCTCTAAGTTTACGAAAATCTGTAAACCGTGTCGTGAGGTGGTTGCTGAAATCTGCAACCTGCCCTTACCTGAAGAGATCCAAGAAGATCGAAACACGGGTATGTCATTCTTATCCTTGGATGGCCTTACGGTTAGGAAACCACCCCCGTTAGAGGTGAGAATCGGTCGGAGACCAAACAGCTGGTAATTTCATGTTCATGGGTATATCTTTAGGACGTAGTGAGCTCCGCTCGATACACCACCCGCTACGGTGGGAATATAGCAATTGGTCAATCCCAATTCATATCTTCTTGGATCTCTTCAGGTAAGGGCAGGTTGCAGATTTCAGCAACCACCTTACGACACGGTTTACAGATTTTCGTACACTTAGAGGTTGGCGTGAAAGGTACAAGAAACTTGACACCTTCGAGTTATTTTTTTATTCCTAAACGAGAGCAGATTTCGAAAAACTGTTTCACAGTTTTGTCAAAAATAGTATTTAGTGTATACTCTATTTTTTTTTCAGACAAAGAATTTTACAGATTTGGCTACTTACATTATTATTGATAAGTTCCTTAACTGCACAATTAGCTGAAACCATAGTGTTTTTGTCTTGAAGAAAAAATTAGTCAACATAGTATAAACTGTTCTTAACAAAACTGTGAAAGCGTTTTTTTATATCTACACTAGTTTACTATTTTCAGAACAATCATCGTAAAAGCAAGAGAAATGATGGATCATGACCTTAAATTAAGGGGGCGCTTGACGGGAAATTTGTATTGTTTTAAACATATTTATATTTGTACGAGGTATGGTTTGTTTTGTAGACATACACTGCGACTATATTATACTGTAATGCAAAATTTTTTACATTAATATTTGTCTTATAATGGTATGTGAGAGTCAAAATTTGCACCAAACGGTTTTATGCTTTAAGGTAAACTAACTGACTTACCGAACAAAAATTCACCCTGAATAATTAAGATGTAGGCTACAAGGTTTCCTATATAAAAACAAAAAAATAAAATACCTTTGTATTTTTAAAAGAAAACTAAGTTTAGTTTCATATTTACAAAAAAAATTTTAAGTTGGCCTACGAAAGTTTTTAATAATTTTTGTTGTTATATAGAATACCTTGTAGCCTATAACATCGTTATTCAGTGTAAGTATATTTTTCTTACGTGAAAAAAATACTAGAAATTCTTCATTTTCGTCCGGTAAATGTGGAAAAGGTAGGGAAATCTTATCCTGTTAGTCGAAAGTAATCCCGAATAATAATACTGCTAATAACAAACATTGCTGGATTATTATTCAGTCACATTTGTTTGCCCTCGAACAACGGTAGAGGTAGACACGGGAGAAAAAGATCAGGAATAAGGCAGGGCCGGTTTAATGAAGGAATCATATCTACATTCGCCAACAGTGATTTCGGAAAACCCGAGAAAACCGAAATCAGGACGGGCGTACCAAGGAATCGAACCTCCGGGCCTCCTGAACGCCAAAATATCTTTGCGATGTATCACTTCCTCTGAGAATCACCCCTCCGTTTCCCTGAAATGTTGGCAAAACGCCCGTTAGGATAAGTGTCCGTCCGGAAATATTAGGATGACTGATTTGAAACACGTAGGCTTAATAACTTGTAGCCAAAATGTATCTGGGCAAAATGCTTGTAGGCACAATATAATGATGTCCCAGTTCAAAAGGGAAACAACTCAAAATTCCCAGTTTGAGCAAAATGCATATAGAAAGATTTCCATTTCGCCTTTAAAAAAAAATGTTAATTAACATATTTGATTGATTTTAAATTCAAGCGTAAGTACAGATGCAACTATTTAAGGTGTTAAAAATGTTTATAGTCTGCTTTGCTGAAACTATCACATTTTAAAATGAAATAAATACAATTTCTAGCTCTTCACTGGCAATCAGAATAAAGGGTCATGAGTAGAGTGCACTTCTGTCCATGTGTTGGATAAGCCACTATGTGTTGGTGAACCAAACTCATAAACGCAATTTTGTGAGTTGTTTCCTTTTTTTTTCTGGGCCATCGATAAAACGACTTTTATGGCAAAACCCCGCAACTCCATCAGCCCGCTGACAAAACGAGTTGCCAAACTTACCGCAAATGACGTTGAGTGTTTATGCATTAAAAAAAAAAGCAAATTGAACTAGATATAAAACGTGCCTTTCCGAACTAAAGAAAGTACTTAAATATTAGGTATATTTTGAAAGTGAACACTTCCTCAAGTATGATTTTGGTGCTTACTTTTAGCAACACTGGCTTGAAATTGTCACGTTTGGCCTTTCACTTCCGCCTGCTACTGCAGTCGTAGTGGGGGCGTTGAATCAAGGTCGAGTTAATTCTTCGTTGAGAACGTTAGGTCATGAGCGACTGTCTTTAAGGCCTTGGTCTTTCATTTATTTCAAACAATTGCAAATAACTCAAATATTTTTAACTAAATGCTTTGAAAATATTTGAGACTGTTTACAGTCATACGATACACAATATTTTGCCAGGGCGTTTTTTTTAAATAATGTACGGTTTGACAGTAAAAATTATTTTCTTTAATTTTTGGCTTATTTTGACCATAAAATATGTGATATTTCAGAGGCAAAAGTCTAAAAATCCGTTTGGTGTAATTGCTACAGAAAAATTCAAATACAAACTATGATACATAAGTCTTCAGACTGTAAGAATAAATTTTTTATACATGTATTAATTTGCTTTAAAAAAAATATATATTTGAAACCATTGCAAAACTACAGAGCGCATTAACGGCGTTACATGTCACGCGTATTCTTTTTTTACGCGAAACTGCTTAATATTATATTTATCTACGAAAAGAACATGCACTTGTAACTACGCTTCTATGTTTACATAGCACGCTTGTTAGAAACATGATTTTCGGACCTTTCAAAATGGCATTTTTTTTTTTTTTTTTACTGCTGTAACTACGAAAATATTACCTGAATTCGTAAAGAGTGCAAAGCGAGAGACATGCATTACTTCATACTATTCGAAAATAAATTGTCATCGCCTAAAGTCCTGTAGGTAAAAGACAACAAGGAAGTGAGTGAGTGAGATATTTTGGTCAGCGTTCAACATCGAGGTCTTCAGCGCTGATGAGGGATGACAGGATGTGAATATGGAGCAAAGCCGGAATGAAAGGGCGGGGGAAACGGGAGATCCCCGAGAAAACCCGCCGACCAGCGGCATCGTCCGGCACGATTCCCAAATGCGAAAATCCGGGGACCGACCCCGCCGGGTATCGAGCCCGGATCTCCTTGGTGGGAGGCGAGAGGTCCGACCTCGGCTACCGCGGCCCGACAACAAAGAAAACCTTGCAGCACACCAGTTTGACGCGCTGTGAATAGAGGCGATATGCTTCTCGTCAAGCGTGGGACACTGGCTCTTATCGCTACGCTGTTCCCACGCGTCAAAGGTGGAAATTCGACATCAGCGAAGACTTCTCTTAAGGGTGTTCAAGTGCGATAAAGTCATAATTATACATTTATATGAAATATTGTTAGTTTTGTAGACGACACTTTTGAGTGCAGTTTCGTCTCACGAAACAATTTTAGCTGGCGTAGTTTTCTCATTACGGCGCGTCAAAGTCAAAATTTGCATGTCCTGCTGCTATGCAAACAGTGAAAACCAATTGACTTAAGTACGTAAAATAATTCACAGTACTATGGGTTACGTAATAAAACATTTGAAAAAAAATCCCACGAATTGTTTTTTGTATTTTAAAAAAATACTGAATTTACAAGTTTTGAATGTACTTTTGCGATTTTTTTAGAATTCAAAATATTACGTTGTGGGTTTATTTAAAAGTTTTATTGCATGGCTCATAGGATGTAAGTTCACAGTGAATTATTTTCTTTAAGTAGGTCAGTTGGTTTTCACTATTTGCATGGCAGCGTAATAAGCAAATTTTGACTTTGACGCACCATTATGAGAAAACTATGAGAGCTAAAATTGTTTCGTAAGAGTGAAATGTATTCACAAGGATCGTCTACAAAACTAACAATGTTTCATAGAAACATAGAATTATGATTTTACCGTACTTGAACACCCTTAAGACACCCGCCTACTGGTCGTGTGTTTGTGTGGGTGAGGCACGGTGTCAAGGGCGATATTGACTGGCTTATCTGGTGGGGTATCGCCTGTACCGCAAGACACTGAAACGGTGTGCAGTTGTGTTCTCTATCACTCGCCTGACACTTTCTTTCATTGCTGACTCCATCTTTTTGTTGGTGGAAAGTTTTAAGTAAAGTCCATTGCAAGTTTCTAGAGCAGTTTCACACAAACCCCGCAAGTAGTTTTTCATATACAACCAGTTGAATAAGCTGTATTTAGCCATTCTGACGGGCTCCGAAATTTTTTTTGGCTAACTGACGTTATGAGTTGAAACTGCCTTTGTTTCATCGTTTGAAGTATATTTTCTTATCGTACATTGGCACAATGGGTACATGCGGAATAGTTTCGTAAGGAACGTATTTACGAACACACAGCAACGCATTTTAAGCGCGTGGTAGGCGGCAACCTTAAGGCGGAATAAAAAACTAAAGTTTGCAGAACAGGTCTAAAGTTGTAAAGAATTGCACGTACGGACAACGTGACGAACGGACCTCAGTAACACACGTAAAGTAACCATGCGTTAGGCGTGTGTTCAAACCTACTGATTTATTATACAGTTCGGTGCTGTGTCTGTGATATGTAACAATTCGTAGTTGGCGTGTGCGTTTCTCCGCCACATGGTTATTCTATGGTTAAGCACACTTGTGCATTCAAGAACGAAATTGTTATTTATTTTTAAAAATGACAGTACAAAGTAGTTAAAATATGGTAATACCCTGTAAATAAGCAAGTTCTGAAGTCTTTAGGGCGAACATACAAAAATTTCAGTGGTAACCGCCCGAAAATGTTGTTGATTAGTTCAGAAAACAATTTTTGCTAAACGTATAGAATTATTGTTCTGTGCACAGATTTTGCTACGCACTGCAAGACAAAGTGTTGCAAATTTAAAACTGTTTCGCATTTGTTTAAATTATGTTATAAAAACCATGACATGTCACACGTCACGTACTTCGAAAATAACAGCAACGAGAAATGTTTGAATAGTTGTGACGTCTACAACACGTATTACTACAAGAGAAAATAACTGCTGTGACTTACCTGCTGTATGTAGACTCTGGCTGTCGACCAAGGTCGTCCGTCCACCTGTGAATGGTATCTAAGTCAAATGCGGCAGTACAGCGAACCACTCGCACTGTCGACCACGCACCTCTGTGTTCTACTCGCAAGTGAACGAGGCACGGTGCGCTCAGAACATCGCCTGCAGCAGTGAACAAACACTACGTCACTGAACTGCCTTCTGATTGGCGCCTGCCCCTACCCAAGTGACGTCACCTCAGCATTACGTAACATACCGGCGAAAATGTGAACGGTTTGGAATTCTATTTTTAAAGTTCTCTCCGCCAGCGGAACTGGAAGATATTACAGTATATATGACATATACTCCATTTCATATGAGTTTGGATAAATCTGACAGCAACTTATGGGCAATAATTTGTAATATTTTGTTATTTGTGACACTACGCAAGACAAACTTTGCAGTACAAATGCTGAAATGTACATTCAGGTTCATTCTAGAGCTATAAATGTCTTGCAATGTGCAACAGATCACGAAATGCTGAAAATTATTGCTCATAGGTTGCTGTCAGATTTATCTAAACTTATATGAAACAGAGTATATCAGGATACGTTCACAGGGGAAAATGTTTGGTACAATCAACAGCACGTTTGTTGACGAATCAACCATGTAAACATTAAATTTCAAATATATATTGGTGCCTGGCTGATTTTGGTTTCTTAGGTTGTCAGAACAACATAACCTATTTGTGGCGTGTTTCATGTATTTTTTTATCGAACAAAAATTCGGTTGGTTAAAATATTTGTTTAGCCATATACAAACGTACATATGGCTGACTAGCAAATTTTTTCTCTGTACAAGGTTTTACTGTACGCCAAGCTGAGGAGAGGATATAACCACCGCGGGATGAAAGAATTAAATAAATATGCCGTTTTGTGGCAACGTCCGCCACATTTCCAACTTACGAAAACCAATAGCGACCCTGTAGAGAAACGAACTTCCAATCTCCGTGGTGTAAGGCTAGCTGTTCGACCACAACGCATGCCACTAAAGCTAGTAACGAAGAACTTCGGCCGTGTTGCAATCAGTAATTTGGCCATTTGGTAATTCAGAACTGTGTTAGTTGGGAAAATGTATTCAGCAGGCTCTGTTACACACTAAAAATCTTAGTTACAAAAGTACTGAGTCTGGCATAATTTTAGTACACTAATTTGGCTGACGTGACAATTTAGTTAGCTAAAAGAGTCGACCTGTCGGAACGCGGACTAAAGGTGCTGCATAAAAACATATCGTAACAAGATAACAAACGAGATGGTGCAGAGGTAACATGTTGCACTCGCATTCAAGAGGAGCCGGGTTCGATATCCGGTTCCGGCCATCCTTACTTTGGTTTTCAATGATTTCCAGAAAACGCTCCAGGCGAATGCCGGGGTGTGGCAAAGGCCACGGCCGATTCCACTCCCAACTCCTGTCATTGTACAATGTTGTATCACCGTCTCTAATGACCTCCCTGTCGACGAAACGTAAAGTCCACTTACCTTATTTCGTAACAAATCAGCAAACGTTGCGCGGCTAAGAATTCGTGTTCTTGCAAACAACCATTGAAGTTCGAACGACCTCCAAACATTAGTGTACTATAGACGGTTCATGATAAAGTGAGCACTAAAAATAGCCCTGTAAAATTTCTATTTTCAGCAGATTCGTATATTTCCGCGCGTAACGGCTAACGAAGGGAAATTTATAACCTCTCTGGACACGTCACTTGATGTTTGCGCATATAAGATAAATTGTGGAGTCAGTATTAATCCGTTTAAGTTTGATAAAAAAAAAGTTGGTTAACTATGCAAAATTCTGGTATGTCGATTTCAGTTAATTTTATTTTAGTATTATTGTATTTAAGTTAGAAAATACACGGAACTATTTTCGGCAAATCGCTGCCAACCATACAAGCAGTAATGCAACTATAGGTAATGTTGAATTATATGCAAAAAGACTAGTGATTTTTTCCAAAGGTTAAATTTTTAGTGCTCACTTTATCCCGAACGACCTATAATGGACACATTTTGCGCGTCCCACAGTTACACAGCGTTTGCGGGTTTGAAGATTTTTCGAGGACCCTGTGCGGGGACTGCGAGGCTACAACTAGGAGAAGCAAGCGCTCAGTCAAATGACGAATTTCCGCGTAGTTTTTATCCCACGAGTGCGTACCACTAAAATCGCTGATGCACAAGTAATTATTCAAACTATTTACTTAATTACAATAGACAAAAATTAAAAAAAAAATCTAAATACTGTTACAACAGTCTAACTAAAGTAATTTCGCAACTGTAACTTATGGCGATGGTAACGTTACAAGTCGTTGACTGCCAAATAACATTTTTCATGTTCAAATCTGGCCCAAGTCTAAATTTTTAAACTTACATGGATTTGATATTACTGCAGCTTAAAATATTAGCTTCGCAAGACATGCGTGCATTTTCCTTAATTATTCGTCTACATGAAGTAGCCCGTTGTCTTAATGTTATATTATCCCTAACTAAAACTAATTGTGAGGAATTGTTTAGTACTTCGAAAAATATGAATGAGGTCAAGGTTAATTTTACTACAGGTTGAAATATATACTTTTTAAAAGTTTGACACAGGGATGATTTATGTCGCGTGAGCGCTGATGTCGGTTAGCGTTGTAAACAGACCAATCACACAGTTTTCTTGAAATTTAAGATACGTGGTGTTGATAATTTAAGAGGCGAAATTGGCTTGCTTTTTCTGTAAAATTAAAATAAGTGACCTTCCTCTTTCCCAATCCTAATTAAATTAATTTTAGTACGGTTTCGTGTTTCGTTAAACCCATCAGCGACTGCAACGCAACTAGGAGGTTAAAATGTGATTTAATACTAGCTCAAGCCAAATTTGCTCATACCCGTTAGCATAGCATACATCACTGGATTAAATATGTAAACATTAAAATAATTTACAACATGCACTTTCGAACTCAAATTAATGATAAAAAATGTAAATAATTTATACCGAACATATTCGTCCGTACTACAGGTTCACTGCGTTTGATAGCCAATTGGCCTACTGCTTGTTAACATTTTACAAGAAAAAGAAAGATTAGTGTAAATACATTTATGCGTACCAATTCAGCTGCAAAATAAAATTACTAACATTTCATTAAATATAACAACATTACGGAAACACAAAAATTACCAAAATTTTAAATTATGCTTAGTGCAATAAGAGAGTTTTAAAAAAATAGTCGCTCCTTCGGGATTTTAATCTGATTCAATAAACCGCGCACTATAACCACACGTCCATTTCTTCTACTTTGACAACGATGTACAAATGTTTCACAATACACGTGTATAGGGCCTATTTCTTAATAATCGTGTTTACTGCGTTTTATGTATATTTTAATTATGCGGCCTTTATCAATTTATTTATTCTTTCATATTAGTTATTAGTTTTTTAGGACATCAGTGTTCCGATGAACGAGGATATCTCGCTAGAGATTAATCCCCGGATTTTCGCACTTGGAAATCGTGCAAGGCAATGTATTTGGTCGGCGGGTTTTCTCGGAGATCTCCCGTTTCCCACACCCGTTCATTCCGGCGCTGTCACCCCTCACCAGCGCTAAAGACCTACATGTTAAATGCTGACCAAAACATATTCAAGTGTTAGATCATTATTTTTAAATAGACTATGCACGTACCAATTGTAAACCGGCGTATGACTTAATTAGACCGTGAGTAAATAGCTAAATACGTGAGTATAAACTTAATCAGCATTAACATATAAACCACGCGTTTACAAAAAAATTACTCAGCAGTTAACCTTTGGGTGAGCTGAAATGTCATCTCGAGTCGTTTTGAAAACTATCCGAGGGAAGTTTGCTTGAGTAAAACAAAAGAGACAACCGAGCTGATTGCTTGTTTGCGAGTCGACCACAACCTGTGCAACTTCTGGTGATAGAGCATATTGATCACGTGACATACAAAACACTGCATGAAAAGGTTTACACTGTTAAAAAATTATTAGGACTCGAGTAATAGAATTCTGAATTCTTCTTAAACTGCTTACTGCTGAATTTCAGCAGTGGAAATTGTAAGTTAATACAGTCATACTCGTGTTTCACCTCACTGTTGAGATGGCATTAAAAATTTGCTTTTGGTAAGTTTCCAATTGGAACACCTCGAATGTCAAATATTGACAGCTTGTCCTGCTACCTGGTGTCATGTTGTCGAAGCTGTAGAATGTTTTTGCTTTTATGTTGCGCGTTACGACTGTATATTGGTTATGAGATAAAACGATGGTAAGCCTAAATGGCGAATGCTAAACAAAGTGCTATATTATATTACAGTAATCACATTACAAAAAGCTTACAAAAACATTAAAATAGCATCACATATTTACAGCATATTGTTTAGATGTTCAGTTTCTGCCAGAATATTGGGCCTACTAAAGTCAATCACAATCACGATAGAAGGATAGATTGGTATCTGTTAATTTATCTTTGTATATAAAAAAATTATATACATTATAAAACCATTAGTCAATTAGAAATGATTTTATCTTCTGTCGAAATACATACGGGGATGTGATGGTTTACGTCTCTAATGTATTTTTCACTACAACATCAGGTACCCCATCAAGTCTTGATGATAAATTTATTTTTAAGTTTTCTTACCATTGAAAGTACTTCGTTTTGGGTGACTGGAAAAAGGAACATTGTATAAATTGATGGAATTACGTCTTAGCACAACTTCATAAAAATATTGAATGAATCTATTTATCTAGGATTTTGTGTTTTAATATCCGAGTCTACCTCTTTAACTTCCATGTATTACAGAATTAAGAGTTTTATTTTTATTGGGCTTTTGTTTGACTATATTCCGGGTTTTTTTTTACTTATTTTCTGATGTTGAAATAATATTATGAAAACATTTCCTTTTTTTTTCTATTTTTAATATATATATGTACTGTTTCTGATATTGTATCCAAATCAAAATAAATTTAGGATCTTTAATATGTTTATACATATGCTGTAGCTTTCTATATTTTTTATATTGGGTACAGTTTTTAATTGGACATAGTTTCAATGGAAAAGCTTCTTCGAATTTTAACATAAATATATTTAGAATAATTAGGCTTATGTCATTTACATTTCTTTTTCATACATAGGAGGCCAGTCTGTATCCTGCAACATCATTTCGAAAGTTTTCTTCTATCATTAAAATATATTTTTCTTCTTTTGGTAGTTTACTTTTTTTTAAATCTGGAGCTTCATCTACAAAGTTATTAACAACCATAATTTGACCATATTTGTCAGACAGTTCAGTTACTATAACGTAACTATCATAACAATCCTTAGCAAGATTCGTAATGATATTATCAATTACTGCAGAAGATTTAAATGTTTTTTAGTGTTTTTTTGTGATCGGGATCGACATGTTATACACATTTTTAATTTTCTAGTGTTAGGTTGTCAATATCAATATTGATATTAAATATCACCACATAAAACAATATTCCTAGCCGTTTTGCGAGTCACTTCGAGTTTATCAAGAAAGATATTCAACATTTAAATCAGGTGTTCTATATAGAGCAATAATTAACAATTCCATGCTAATATTTTCTTTACCAAAATGGCAATATGTTCACATTTTTTCCAATGCTGACTTCACACAAATATTGTTCCGCTTTTAGACCACATCTAACAAATATACACACCCTGCGATTTTTAGATGTAGTTCTTTTGTAGCATGCTATCGTTACGTAATTATAAAGATACACATGTTCGTTTTCTTTAAGCCAATGTTCCGATAAACATAGATTATCATATCACATGTTCGTGTTTTAGTAACACTTGAATTGCTTCTAATTTGTTTGACAGTGACTGAATATTCTGATGAATTATTACAAGGTCATTACTATGGCTTTTTAGGTAGTTATTGTTACTTACGAGGGTGTGGTTTTGATAAGTCTGTCCTTTTCTAAAAAATAATTTTTGCTATTACTTATTTAGTTTCAGCCTAGTTACCCACCTGTCAAGCAGTATTGGTGTCTTTTTTTATTCACTAAATTCCTGTTTTACCAACTACATTATTTTCTTATGACCTACTTATCAAGAAATGTTGGTTTCTTGGACCTAGCTATCTGACTAGATACGATAACTTCACATTTTTTCTCTGCCGCATGCACTTTACCTCTCTCATTTAAATGTAGGCTATGTGACGTATGCTTGTTTCTGTCTACGTTACTAATGTTAACATAGTTCAAATTAGGAAATTTTTTACACACAGATTCATACATTTAGTTTTGTTTATTGCTGTATTCACACGAGAGCTTGTGTGAGCATGTGGGGTAAGTTGACAACGATAACGTTGTTGTGTTAGGTACTTACGAGACTGGCTTCAAGACATGTCACTGCTTCATCGCCTTTATCCCGTTCCACATTTGACCTTCCCATTGCAAACATGAAATCACTTTCTTCCACACTTGATTCACTTTGCATTGGTCGCGGCACTTCACTTTGTGGGGCTCCAGGTTTAGTGAAGCCTATCGCTTTAATGCTTGAGGTTTGAGAGGTGCTGGGTTGGAATCCCGCTACGGGCATGTACGTTTGTGTCGTTTCCGTAGGTTTAGTTAGTTTGTAAGCCTGAAAAGTGCATATCAAAACCGGGGGGCGTTAATAAACCCTGTAAAATAAATAAAATAAATTTGATGCTTCAGTTGATGTTAGTAACCCTTTCTGCTATTCCCCTGCTGTGACTTTCACTAATATTAACACTGAAGGCCCTTTTTCTCTCTGGATGTTTAGACCTAAATGGCGCCTACATAGCGAACGCTAAAGTCCGCGGTGGCCGAGAGGAGCCGACCCCCCGTGGCTCAGTTAGTTGAGCGGCCGGCTTTGGTGGGGGGGGGGGGTTCTGGGTTCGATTCCCAGTGTCGGGCTGGGTGTAAATTTGTTTTTGTCCATTTGGGTCTCAAAAATTGTCACTATACAAATTGTCTCATGTAAAGTACTGGGGTCCCTCGAATTAAGTCACTTTAAAGGGGAAAATGTTTGGTGCAGTGATGGTGCGGAAACTTCCGCATCGCCACTGCACCAGGCATTTTTGTAAAAAAAAAAAAAAAAAAAAAAGTCAGACCTCTTGCCTCGAAACCAAGGCGATCCGGGTTCGATTCCCAGCGGGGTCGGTCCCCGAATTTTCTTATGTGGGAATCGTGCCGGACGATGCCGCTGGTCGGTGGGTTTTCTCGGGGATCTCCCGTTTCCCCCGCCCTTTCATTCCGGCGCTGCTCCATACTCACCTCATGTCATCCCTCACCAGCGTTAAAGATCAAGCTGTTGAACGCTGACCAAAAATATCTCACTCTCACTAAAGATAGGATTTGAAGAAAGCCTAATTTGCTATTGCTAAACAATGCATTTGAAAGAAGTCTACATGGTGAATGCTAAACAAACCATCTGAAAGATGTTCTCGAGTAGTTTTATCAAGTTGAATACAGCAAAAAACTATACAATACAGACTACTGTTTCACTGCTTATTGCAATACAGCGGCAATTTTATGTTTGGCATTTGGTAATTGATAATTATTAATCTTCTGTAGTTTACGAAACGCAAAATACAAAACACCATAGTACACCACAGATTTTGTGCACAACATCGGGTCACTAGACTATCTTGTTAACAAAAGGTGCCACTTGGAACTTGGCCACAATGAATGTCGGTATCGTATCATGCCATTCCTGTTTCACTCGATTACCGCCACCCTACTTTAACCTACAAAATACGACAAGATAAGGTATTTAAGAATAATAGTGTAATTTGCTACGCAATTACATTTTTCAATTGCAAATATTGCCGGAGCATTATTGATTGATTATTTCCTCATTATTTTACTTAAATTGTGTTTTTAAACATAGACTTTGATATAACTAATATGGCCAAAAATTGTGATTGTGTAAGCTTAATTTTTGCGACTCTAATGATTACTTCTTAAGAGTGTTCACATGACAAAAAATTCATAATGTTATATTTGCACGACGTAGTGTTAGTTATATAGGCGTTAGTTGTGACTACGTTTTACACCAGTAAAGATTTTTTAGCCCCCATACTTTTCCCTTAGCGGCATGCCAAAGTCAAAATTTGCAAGTTACGGAAACACAGGAACAACAAAAACAAGTGACTCACTTGAATGAAATAATTTACACTCAAATTAGATATTGTGGGTCTTAAACTCAAATGTTACACAACAAATGAATCTTATCTTTTTTTTTTTTTTTTTTTTTTTCAAATGAAGTAAATGGTCATCATTTTCAGATTTTTTTTTTTTAAGTACAAAGGAATTTCATTGTGTGGTTTTAAATCTTTTAGCATATGGCCCATAATATCTCATTTCAGTGTAAATTATTACATTCGAGTAAGTCACTTAGTTTTTTTTTACCTATGTTCCCGTTAGGCCTAATTGCACATTTTGACCTTGACATGTCGCTATGGGAAGACTACGAAAGCAAAAAAAAAAAAAAAAAAAGTCTATGAAAGGAACATTACGCCGTACAAATATAAAATTATGAATTTTTACCACTTGAAGACCCTTCAGTCTACTTCTAATTGTTTAAGTTTTTAATTGTGTAAACTCCTTAAAAGTGCATAATTCAGTGTTAAAATTATCATTTTAAAATTTAGGTTTCTCGAAGCCAGTTTGCAAAAAAAATGGCAACCTTACTGAATAGATTTTCGTCTAGTACCGTATTCTTGAAGAACAACCTCTGGCGCTGAACTTTCGTACACTGAATTGCGGCGAACAGATTTAACTTAAGGTTATTATCTAGGTAGGCTGCGTTGGTGTATGTGAGGCACAAAACCGATGGAGCGTTAAGAGTGACGTTGGTCGGCGTATGTAATGTATTATCGCCTCTACAGGCAAACTCAGCAACTGGCGCAGAGATTTACTATTATTCATAAGAGGTGACCGTATTATTTTATTTCCAATACTTATGGTTCAAATTACAGCGCCTACTTCTATTATTATATTTTTCGTATCAGGTTGGAATTTTCCTAGATACGGCCGTTTAAAAAAGCTGTTTTTAGCCATTTTGAGGGTCTTGAATATCGTGTTTTCAATAAGCGATCCTAAATTTTAATCTAATAGAAACATTGTTTGAAATGTGTTTTCTTTTCATAGATGTACAAACGTAATGCGCGTTAAGATGTTTCTTCCAAATATGATTACTTGTAACTCGCTGCAATGAGTTTCAAGCGCAGGTAGACAGGAACCTTAGGGCTATGACAGCATTTTTCAAAATGGTGCCGAAAACTACAAACGTTTTAAATAGTTTCCCTTGAAAAATTCAAGACTAAGAGCAGACATACAATGCCAAATTCTGTGTAGGAGTTTTGCAATACAGGGTGTATATTAATTCATGATACAACGCTTGAGGGCAGGTAGTACGAGCCAAAACAAGCACTTTTTAACTATAAACCCGTAGGCGGAAATGTACCGTCTTCGTAGGGGAGCGCAATGAAAACTCAGCGTAGGCAACCCCGCTGTGCATTACACTGATCTGTCGAAGGTATTTGAAGCCCCCATCCTCTAC